>JAQIWE010002265.1:0-13587 GCA_034698565.1 Campodea plusiochaeta | reverse complement strand
TAGATGCGGATTTAAAAAATAATTCGGTGCAACCTCAGGATTATCCACTCCAATAATAATGCGGATTATTCTGTTTCCATGGGTGGATTATTTTCAAGATAATTCGGTGCAAACAAGTGGATTATTAATAATGCGCATTATTTGCTCCATGGAAACATGGTATATAATTTTTAACCGAAATCGGAAATTAATTTTAATGGCATTTTTTATACCATTGAAATTTTAAAAATATATAATTTATAATTCAGCCAATTATAAGGAAGTAAAAATGTTCTCGTAAAGTAGTTAGTACGTTATGTTTTCTCATTAATAAATTATTTTGTACTTTATGTTTTTAATAACTTGATCAAGAGAAGCTACAATATCGTCAATGGTATAATGCAACCACTGACAATATTAATGATTATAAAATGTATTTTTTTACGGCAATGAACTTTTCTTTAAAGTTTCCGGTTTATTAATATTGTTCTGATCCGGGCACAGTGATCTATTAATGGTACTCAAGAAACTCCCTTTACTAAAATCCAAATTCACATGTTATTTGCCACTCATATCTTAAAAGATCAAATTATTTTTAATTTTTATAAAATCGTTTTGTGAAAGTACACGGTAAATATAATGTATAATCCGTTTTCCTTTTTGTAAAATTATCTCAATTCACGGTTTCTGTATTGCTTATGTTCACGATGTTGACATTCTATAGTTTTCCTCTACTTTACGTAAGCTGATTACATATTATGATGTGATACATTTATTAATAAACATAAGAACATAATATAACACACATAATAACTAATTTGTGTATTATTTGTATTTCCAGGGGGCAAGTCTAAGAATGGTTATCCAATCATAACCTTTCCTGACCGTGGTAACTTCTATCATCTAACAGACGAAGATTATAGAAGACTCATCACTTACATTACATCTGTACCTGCGTAAGTACAAAATCTCTGACTGTACTGTAAATGTTATGAATGTTCATATTTCTTATACACTTTATTGGTATTTTTATGGTGGAATTATAATCTTAAATATTTATTAATAGATCATTAGTATTTGTACAGTAACTTTGAACTGTTGATCTTGTCATCTTTTTGCATACATAATTTATATAATGTATCACAAAGTACAAGGGGTATTTTTTTCCTGCGGGAAGCCATCTTTTCCAACAGAGCTTAGCGGTCTCTTGAGAAAGCGAGTGCAATAGAGAACAAAGAAAGTAAAAAGGGATCTGTGTTTTGGAAAAGATGGTTTCCCGCTGTTAAAAAATACAGGTTTAAAATTGAAATTTTCATTAATGAAAATATTTTGTTAAAACTTTTATTGCTATTTCCAATTACGAATTGATATAAAAATTAATGATAATTTCTGATACCTTTGTATTCCATCAACAATGTCTTTTATCTCAGCAATATCTACGATAGTGAACACCTAATAAAACAAAACACTAACCTCATCTTCTATTGCTCTGATAAAACTTGAAGTGATAATAGAAAACATTAAAAAAATACAAATAAATGTAATAATTCTTCATTAATCAGTCCAATTACTGTATTGTGATTTTTATAATATAAATCAAATAACATTTGTTAAATTAGTCCTACTCACTATAATCTATATATATTGAACTTTTCTAACAAAACGATTATAAAACAAATTTTGTTATTTTCAGATTGGAAGATTCAGATCTTGGTTTTGTAGTTGTTGTAGATCGGAGAAGGGATAAATGGAATTCTGTTAAAACTGTTCTGCTCAAAATCTCAGTAAGTATTGTGTAGTAAAAACTCATTTTATAACTTTTAATAAAATATAACCTTCTATATGGACTTTTTGACTAATACTGATTTCTTCTTTTTTCTTTTCAGGGTTATTTTCCTGGCCTTATTCATATAGTTTATGTTCTCAGACCTGCTGGATTTTTTCAAAAAGCTATTTCTGAAGTGAGCAATAAGCTTTTTAAAGAAGAATTTAAATTTAGAGTAAGTTGAATTAAATTAAGTACATTGTGGTTAATTGTTTCATTATTTTAGTTTCCTTCAAGTTAAAATGCCAATATGAAGAAATTAATTCTTTCATTAGTTTTCAATGTCATAATAATTAATACTTTATTGATAAGAACCAACTGAATTTAGTCCATATATTTATTTATAGATTTATGGTTTTGGAAAAAATGGAAATATTACATAGTTACTATACTAAAAAGAGAATTTGTAATTTTTATTCAATTTGAAGTGCCAGTTTTTTTTTTACTGTTTTGTAAATATTGAAAATCATGTCTTAAAATAATGATTTAATTATTTCAAGGAATGTTAGTTAATGAATATTTTTATACATTGTTTAGTAAATATTAATAACGATAAAAATTTATTTTTATATGAATGAAACTTTGTTAGTAATAATAATAATAAATTCGTCTTTATTCTTATCCATAAATAATTACATAACATAAGAATTGGCATATGTAGGACCTCAAGGGTCCTTTCTTACTACAAACCTTAATATTATAATTGAAATGATTACTTTGATAATAACAATAAAGAATTAAAAAACTGAAACTTTGTTAGTGACTAAAGAGAAATTGATGATTGATACAAACTACCTTACTGTACAAATATATTTCACATGTAATACTGTAAACACAAACTATTCAAGAACACTTATAAACCCTTGAAATCCTGAAGAGCATAATACCCATCTCAATAATTATCAAGTGGGTATTCCAGTATACGTGTTCAAAGCATCACAGGTATTACGTTCAATGATTACACATTGGTTAAACTCTAATGTAATCAGCGTTCAATTAAACCCCCTCGTTGAGTCAACACTTGGAATTGTAATAATAGGATTATGAACATTGCATTTGTAATTATGGGGAATGGATCATAGGCTTATGGTTTGTTATATATGTGCGTAATTCCATTTAATGGTTTATGACGTTTTCTAAGTAGGAATTTAGTTGTTGAATTATTTATAAAGTTGGGATTATAATATCTTGAATAATATGTTTAATGTTTTTAAACTTGACTGTGGAGATTTGTAAAAAAATATTTAAATTTTTTTTAATATGTGATATTTCTGTAAATCTTATAATTTAGTTTTGCTGTTCAAACGTAATACATTTAGTGATAGGTGATATAAAACCATATATTTCCATTTCAATTGTATATCTTACACTTTTATAGTGTGTTCTTTTTTATATATATTCACAATGAGAATAATCATTGTTAAAGCTCAAAATTTCCAATATGAAAAGTTAAAAAAATAGCTCTTAGACAATAGAAACTTTTCCACTCTAAAAATAACAAATACTGCTTGTGTGATTACTTAATTATACAGTTTGATTCTTTTTAGAACACATGAATCTATTGTTAAATTATGAAATCATCTACATACTTTATTAGGTTAAAATAGGAAAATTAAATTCCCAGAATTATGTATTTATAAGAGTTGTTTCTTTATATTAGAATTTAGTGACTATTATAAAGTTGTTTCTTTATTTTAATTTGTTGACTAATTATATTAAATTTTGTATTACTTTCAGGTAGTTATTTGTAATTGTATAGATGACCTTCACTTGTACATAGACAAGAATGAATTAACATTGGATTTATATGGGAATATTCCATATAATCATGAAGAATGGATAGAACAAAGAGTGGTATGTTCAAAATGAAACATAATTTATGATTGCTGAAATGGAAAATAAATAACAACATCATTTAAGATTATTAGAATAAAATGAATTTAAAATATTTGTGATAAACTAAATAAGTTGAAATTTCAAATGATAATTCCATAGTGACATTAATAAAACTTGACGTGTAAAGGTTTCTAATCAATTTCAAATAATAAATGTTACAGTTTTTAAAAAGGTGATCTTTATGGCATTTTATTTCTATCATTGGATCACTATTGTAACTTTATTACTTTAGTTAGAATACTTTTATCACAGAGACAAAGTTTAGATAATTTTTTTTCAACTTATTTATGTCTAAACCTTTAACTTCAACATTTAATCATTTATTTCATATTCTGATGATAATTTACTATAAATGGTACAACATCAACATATACAGGGATGTGATTTTACTGTACACTTGTTATTTGTAATATCTTTTTATTCTGAAATTAGTTTATAAATAGAATAAAATATATGGTGACTAAAAATTTTGTAAGCAAACAACTGATCAGTAAAAAGCACTAATCGTTTAAAATGCTAACATTGTTGTTTCTCTTTGATAATAACTTATACAAACAATAATGTTTTTTTATGTTTTCTTGTAGGCTGTGGAACGTTTTTCTATTAGTACTCATGAAATTTCTATTGCCTTACGTAACTTCACTCAGAGACTTCAAGAAACAGAATTTCCAAATGATGTTAGCTCAACAGAACAATTACTTCAAGCACAGGTAACAATTAACAATAAAGTTTTAAAGAATAGGTTTTTAACCAAGTTTTAGATGTGGACAATTTAATATTTTCTTTAGATCATCTAACTAAAAAAGAATCTTGTGAGTGTATATTGGGTATGACATTGATTTTCTGAAATTATAGATTGAACAAAAATTAACATGATTGTTATTTGTCATGTTTTCAATTTATAGATGATATTTCTAGAAATATTAATAATTTCCATAATGAAAACAAATATCCAAAAATTTTTTTTAATTACCGGTAATGCACATGTTATTTCAATGCAATGTACTATGGATTTTGATCATCCATATTGCTAAACTCATTGATGATACAAGTTGAGATGGGCAATCCATCCATAATAAACAAAAAAGAAAGAAAGAAATGTGAAAGAAATAATTTGATATTGAATTTTTTTTTAATGTCTAAGTTATGACAGTAGCTGAACTTACATCATATAACTTATAAAAACAGTCCTAACTCCTAATTGTATTACAGTAATATATGTATCATTGAATAGTTCTTCTTGGGTTTAACCACTTATTGAAACACAATATTTCTTCAAAACGTTTCGCCTTTATTAATGAAAAGGCTTTATCAACTGTACATAAAAACGAGGAATTTTTCACTTGTTTTTATGTGCAGTGGATAAAGCGTTTTCATTAATAAAGGCGAAACATCCGGAAGAAATATTGTGTTTCAATAGGTGGCTAAACCCAAGAAGAACTATTTAATAGAAGAAAATGCCACTTAGCCTCCGTCGTAAAACATATTTATCATATTATATATTACATTAATGAAATTTTTAACCTATCCAAAGTTGGTGTAGAGATAATTACCAAAGTTTATTGAAACTATATTAAAAATATACAGTAATGAACACCAGAAATCTGTAATTGAAGATGTTCTACAATTTTATAATTTTTACAGGATGTATTGATGTGAATTTGCAATGAAATTACGTAATTCTACTTTCTACACATGCAGTATCATCACTATGTTTAGTATGATCACCATGTTTAGTCAATATTTTCTGCTCACATAGAGTATTTAATGAATTATGAAATATTATAAAGCATTTTTAATAATGATTTCTTATTTTATTGTACATTATAGGGCAGGGATTATCAAGGACTGAAGGATGACTTACATGGTGCCTCACAACATGGTGAAACGTTATTGGAATATATAAGAAAACCACCTAGTGGATCACAGGAGAATCGACCAGAACCATACCCGGATAAACTTATTAATATTACTGCCGTTGAAAGGTAACAGAGACCAATAATGCATTATTTTACAGATCATTTTATTTGTATCTCAAATATTCAATTTGTTATAAAATAGTGTTATGGTATGAAGTAAAAAAATTATTTTGATGTATGGATAATATTTACTGGCACCTTAACTGAAATGTTGCTCCATTCTATCATATACAGCAGAAATGTTTTGCTATTCACTTTTATATTGAAGATCAGATTCTTCGTAAACTGTCCAAACATAATTTTTTAATGCATAAAAGGTCAAGAAATTTGCACTTCATAAAAGTATTTTTTTTTGTTTACATTACTGTTTGCTGATTAAAATGGAAACTTGTTGGAATAATTAATTACAGACATTACGTACACTAATTGATTACCGTAGTTAATTATATGTGATTGGGACATAATTATACTATCATTAAAACAGCTTTAAAAACGTTTATTGCATTCCTGAGCATGGTACTTAAATTAATTGATTATTTCGAGCTCTCTTTCTGCATGCCTTTTCTCGTTCAACATATTTTATATTATGTAATTTGAAAATTCGCTGCTCATTAAAAATTATTTAACTCTCTGTAGAGTAATAATACTTAAAAAAATTGAAATTTCTACTTTTTTTCTTTCCTTTAGACTGCTTTTACAACTAGACGAAACCGAACATTTATTTGATGACTTCTGGTACCAATACGAACACAAGTTAAAACAATGTTTAGAACTGCGTAGATTTGAACAGGAATTCCGTGAACTTCAAGGGAAGTTCCATAAACATTTCGAACATCTATCGGAAATGAAAGATATGGGGGATTCAGTGAAAGCAGTTGATTCGCTCTTGAAGGAAATTATGATCTTTCAGGAGCAATGTTTGGTAAGTTTATATATTACATCTATTCTATGGAGACCTGGAGTAATAACTTACGGAAAATAAATATAATATTGTCTAGTTGAGAATTTCAACAAATATCTGATATTGAAATACTTTGAAGCTAAATTCTATTATTATTATTTTCTCTATTTTTCTTAATTCTTAGCAGAAGATTGAAACCAAAGAAGTCTTATATTGAGTCAGATTCAAAATACAGTGCAATGCAATTTACTAATGTGAGAAAAGAATTCCAAAATAATACATATTGGCCTAGATATCGATTGAAGGAATACACGTAAAAAATATTCTATTGTGTATCATGAAGGGTTCGAAAGCAAATTATTTCTAAAGTAGTACTGTGTATTATTTTAAAATGGAAACAAAATGTCATACAAATATTTAAGCATAATTTTATGAAATTGATGACATTTTAAATTCAGTCTTAACATTTTTGTTTCAAAACTTTTGTTTATGAAATGAAAATTATAGTTTTTTGTTCAGTGTTTTAATTCTTCAGATTTTTAGCTAATAAAGACTCAGTACCTGATTCTCTTCTAAAATGTAAAAAAGAATTTTTGCGGACCCAAATTACTCTATCTTTGGGGTTACTGTCTCTTGGAAAAAGTTCCTCAAAAGATAGAGTGATTCCAATAATATAGTATTATTGGTTTACAACATTATTCTAATATATTGTAATATTCCAATATATTGTAATATTCCAATATCTTCCTTCAGGATGATTTAGAGAAAGTTGGTGACATGCGTACAACTGGAGGTAACTTATTAGATAATCAACCTGAAGTGCTAGATATGATTCAACCTAAGTGCTTAGAACTACAAAGAATGACTGAAATGTTAAGGGATAAAGTAGCTCATAGGATAGATTCATTACATAGGTCAAGGGATCTGCAGGAGAGGATAGAAAAGGTAGGAAAGAAGAATTATTATTTTGATTTGTTAAAATTGTTCTTTTTTTATGAAACCAGCTCTTTGATTTCTAATGTACTAAAGTCTTTTAAATTTCTGAATTATGTCTGTCACTAAATGGAAGAATTGTCATTTTTACAAAGCTATAACTTTATTCACACAGAAATTTAAGAGATATTTATTACTTGTTTGGTTTGAACAAAATTGGAAAATTATTCATGTAATCATGTGGAATGTAACATAGGTTTGCTGCGTTGATTAATGTGAATTCCTTATATAACTGAAAAAATATCTTAACTTAAAACTAAAGGAAAAAAGTAAGTAGCTTTCATGAGGAATATTTTTATTATGTATAATGTAACTTATTACAATAAGTTTCTTTTTCAAAAAGAAATTTTGTTTTTGATGCTGATGATCATCAGTAGCATTTCAGCTTAAGAAATCTAAAGGATAGCGAACTTTAGTTCAGCACACTGGTTCTAAATACATGTAGTATTTTATGTGTGTACACTGTATTTGTAAATAACTTATTAAAATAAATTATAAAACAGATAGACAGGAACGCTATAAAAAATTCTTTCCGAATAATTGTTTATTGTTATAAATGTTACTTTGTTAAATTATAATAGGCTTTTTTATTTGAGGGGGACAGAGGGGCCATGGCCCCTCCCAAAATTCAGAGAGAATTAGAAAAAACAGCCTACTTTTGGCAAAAATGGCAAATTTAATCTTAAAAGTGAGCAAAATTTAGGTCTGGCTCCTTCCGAAATTATTTTCTGGATACGCTACTGGGTAAATACACCAAAACACATCTCTCTGTTTTGGTGTATTTACCTTTGGAGTTGTGTATATATATATAGATCTGTAACATCAAACAGATTTTTTTACTGTTTAGAGTATCCAAGATGTTACTATTAAACTGTTATAATACCTATAAATAAAAAGATAAAGTTCAATAAATAAATTAATATTTTTATTAACCTTTTTCTTTTCACCACCAGGCAAACCGATGGTGTACTCGTGGCATAGACCTTCTAGCTTCTCAACAATTAGAGAAATGTTCATCGCTACAATTCACTGAGAAGATGATAAAAGAATTAGATGATTTTCTTATGGGTTCACTCGATCTTAAATTACATAATCCAAAGGAGTTTAGAATTATGTTTCAAGAAGTTATCACTCAGGATAGTAAAGCATTAGTACAACAGGTAAAGAGATGTTGATGCTACTTTATGTATCATAATTGAAGTGTGAAATGTAAATTCATCACATAGCAATACAAAATGGCTAAAATAGACGCTGAAGTAGAAATTTTAAATATATCATACATTCTTAAAAAGACTTGAAGTCATAGTAAGCTCTGTGAGTTTCAAAGTCATGACAGTTTTGTGCTCATATATGTTGTGTACTTTTCGTTTTAATGCAAATTTTCCAGAACAATAGAGACATAGAACCAAGCAGTGATGTTTTTGAAAGTTAATTTCAAAACTTTTAATCTTATTATGCCTATATGTCTCTTCCAATACATTTTCAATTCTGTGATTGATATATTTCTTTAATTATTACTAGAGGTTGAACTGTAAATTAAATGTGTTAATTTTGACTTATTTACAAAAGGATATCATACATACGTGTGTTTAAGTTTCAATTGAAAATCTTATTACAAGAATACTATACCATACCTTATTTATCTAAAGTGAAACTCTTTCAAAAAGTGGGAAACTGCAACAAGCATTTATAACTTTTTTGATAAATGTAAACCCATAAATGAAACAAAATCTTTGTCAATATATAGACAATAGTCAACTATTGTAAATCTTATACTGTCTTAATAAAAATGAAGGCTCTTCGCGTAAATATTGACAAAGATTTTGTTTGTTTTATGGATTTACCAATTGTATTATCAAAAAACTTGAACGCAATGAATCCATGTCTGTCAGAAGTAAAAAGAAAAAATAAATAGATAAAAGCACGTGTAATATTGTAGATTCTATAAAACTATTACAAATTAATGCTGTACGTAAACTAATAACCAACAATACCGTATTTCCTATAGGTTCTCCAGCGAGTTGATGATGTACAGTTGATGTGTGAGAAGCGTAAATCCAGTTTAACAAACATGTTGGAACGTCAACAACAACAAATCTTAGATGCAGCAAACAGTCAACAGCAACAACACACTGCTAATAATAAGTTTATAACACATTCACAAACTAATGGAAATTCAGAGATTAGTCATCCGATTCAGAGGGTTAATAAGTCACCTAAGGTTTTCCAGAAAGCAAAGACTGTTTCGAAGGTATGGAGAATTTAGTTTTTAAAACAACAATATGTTTAAAATAATGATTTTAAAATCTAATTTTTTGGAATTAATTTGCGTAACAATTTCAAACTCTATTATTAAATTCCTTGACTTTTTTTAAGTTCTTGTAAAATTTAGGAATTATTCAGTCAGTTCCAGTTCTATATCAGATTGAATTGAGAAATTGAAATTTTGAAACCTAAAAGTTCATTTGAGCACTTTCTGCAGGTCTCTAAAGATTTTTGGACTAAATTTTTTAATAATTTCTAGCAAATAACTGAAGGAATTATTGAATTGTTTTTCGACTAAAATTCAAAGAAGTTTTGCTTGTTTTATTTTATTTTTTGTAGGTACACTGTACTGTATATACCCATATTTATATATTGTTTTGTATTCTTTTTGTAATATGTAATATCATGTTTATACTTTACTACATATGTAATAATGTAATGGGCTTGATGATGGCCCCAACATTTTTCAAATAAATATATATCTATCTATCTAAAAAATTTAAAATAGCAACATCATCATTATAACTTTTAGTTTTAAAATTTGTACTTTGGTTTGTGAAAAGTTGTAGTGGAAATAATCCAAACCATTAAATTGAATTTTTTAATAAATTTTTTGAACAATAATTTTTATGATTCCTTAATTTGTGTTTTTATTTCCAGCAAAATCGTTATGATGTATTCTGTTGCATTCCACCAGCTCAGAACACAGAGAGAACTGAAGATAAAGGTTTAATCTACAGATTCTTCCAGAATGTTTATGCACCATTCATATTGAATAGTTTTACACGTGTTTTAGTTCTTATAGCATTCCTTGGTATGTTATGTACTAGTATAGCTTTACTACCGATACTCAGTGTGGGATTAGATCAGTCTGTAGCCATGCCAGATGATTCTTATGTGCTCACATACTTTGATGTAAGTATACCACTATGATCTTACTCTCTAGTTCATGAAAGACTGTACATAGCTTGCAATTCAATATTATAAGTTCATATTTGGTTTTATAAAAGGGATTCTATCTGAAGATGAGAGCTGAAACCATTTATGGTGATATTCTAATACAATGTTTAAAAGTGCAGTGATATCTTTTAACTCAATATAGTTTTAAAAAAATGATTATTCATCGCTATAACCTTTTGTTGTTTTGATGTTTTCACTAGTCAATAAGCTTTTAGTTCTTTTTTTTTTAACAATTGTAGTTCACAACTGTTGACAGTTACTGACCGTTTGCTATTGACCGGTTCACGTGAATTATACTCCACTTTTGATTTTGATGAACTCACTGTTCTGTCAGCATTTGACATAAATTAATTGATGAATATGGTATTGGCAATACAATTGACATGCAAATTTAATTTTATATTTTAGAAATTTTTAGAAAATAGTTGAAAAGTAAACACGTCTTCCTATAGTTCCAAGAGTGGAGTATAATTCATGTGAAACATAATGAGTTAGATAGTAATTGCCATCGAATTAACTGTCTAATATGTAAGTATTGCGAAGAAAAATGTTAATTTAATGGAACTACCATGCTGTAATATCAGCATTGTTTACTCCCCAAATCCCTCCCGTGATGCAACAGTGACGTAACCACTTTTACGACCTATATAGCATTTTAAAATTAGGTAATTTATTACACTTTTGTTACTACCAACTACTTTTCAATCTAATATCTATTCCATTTCATTCTCAGATTAAAACCCACCACCATCGCTCGTATATTGCCTATCAATAATTAGATTGAAGCGTATATAAAATAAAAATCTGACACAATATAACATCATTTTCCACTCTTCTGGCTACTTTTTCATGGAAAACTCAACGAAGAGATAAAAACATGTTGAATAACAAGGACAATTCTGTTATAAAACCACAAAAGCATATGAATAATTTGTACGAAGAAGTATGACAAATTGGACCTCCGATAAAACACAGCTTTAACATGATGAAAAAATGAACGTGGGGTGGGGAAATATAGTACATGGAACGAGGGATTTAGAAGAATAACGGAAAAATATATACGTAAAGTGTTACCTGCAGCTAAATTGACTTTTCTGAACATAATATTAGTCTTCTTGATATAAATACCTCATATTATTTTTCTTACCTCACAAAAATCACCGGTTGTGGAGATATACACCTTAGAAAATGCGAGAAAATAAGCTGTAAGGTAGCGGAGCAAGCGTGGCACAAAACAAAGCAACTGCTGATATATGAATAAAATGATTAATTTGCATTATTTTTAAGTTGGTTTTGATACTGATTAATAGATATGTGTTCTGATATGTGTTTTTCAGCGAATAATTTGCATATATATAAACAGAAATATCTCTTGATCCCTTGGGTAAAAAAATGTCAAACTTTTTGCTAAATTTTTTTAGCAATATAAGGAACAAGAAAATCACAGAAAACCGGAAATTCATTATCTGCAGGTAACCCTTTAAATACATGTCCTATCAAACGTTTTAAAACAATAATTAATATTTATTGACTGGTGATTCTCACTGTTTTAACATTGATTAAACAGTCTTAATTCAATACTCATAATCAATTTTATATTTTGACATAAAATTTATATTACTCTGCCTATAATTTCGATTTCGCGTTATCAGATATTATTACCAATGAGCTTTCCTAAAATAAAGAGTGCTTTTGTCTTCATTATTGCTTCACGCTTTTTTATATATAAAACAGATTTTGTAATTTTCCAATGTACTGAAAAAAATTCTGATATTCCGGATTTCGTGCTTTAAAATTGTTCGGTTAGAACAAAATAACAGAAAATAAGAAATATCGATGAAAGAGTATTGGCGTTCAGTTTTGAGATTCTCGTTATAAATTAATTTTTAATCGAAATCAACGGTGGCAATAAAAACAAAATAAATTTTATACATTTCTTGTCAAAATGGTCAATCACAGTTGCTCTGAATATATTGGAAATTCATGAAGATTGAAGATAATAAATTTCGAAAATCATACTTTTTCTAAAGTTTTAAATAGGAATCTCAATGAGATCGACTTTTTACGAATTTATGTAGCAGCTTGAAGAAATTCTTGAATGGATACTCAAGTTCTGCATTTTCGTCTGACTTTCCGACGCCTGTAAATTAACAGAGACAAGTTGAAAGCACGGTATCCTAAAATGTCACATTCAATCTCTATAACACTTAGGTTTTCCTGGTATAATAATATAGAAAACAAAAGTGCAACTAGTCTGAAATACTACATCCAGAAATTTAATAGAATTTTGGGATTCAGTGGAACTTTCTGAGTATCTTAAAATATTAGGTATACATCAGGTATATGTTTAAATCAATACGAAAATTTATTTTACCTTTTGACGTTCATTTGCTTTTACCTTACAAAGCTTTTCAAAAATAAATATTTGTGATCTGAAACTGAGACCAAGTGTGGTCAGTTTTTGGTCTTGGGTACCAAACTTTTGTAAGTAGTCTTTTTGCTGGTCTTGGGTGTGTCAGTCTTGGTCTTGTATAAGAGTCTTGGGTAGTGTTGGGTCTTAGAAAGTTTCACTCAGCAATTTATAATATTTAGTATTACAATTTTTTGATTGACAATACCCTTTTCATATGAAGTTATATTTCCTTATATTCCTTAAAACATTATTTATTTATTTATAATGTTTTTCTACCCAAAGCTAACCCAAAAGTCTTGATTTTGATATCCACAGTTTAGGTCTTGGTCTTAGGTTACAAGACTTTTCATGATAAATCTTGGTATAGTCCTTCCAAAATCTTACGGACTCAAACTGGTTATGTCTTCAAACTATTTTGACGGGTAAACCCATTGTT
>JAQIWE010002264.1:0-13587 GCA_034698565.1 Campodea plusiochaeta | reverse complement strand
TCACAGGTCGATGATATGGGCGACACTGCAATGTAAACAATCAGACCAGAAATGCATATTGAGATTTATTTTTGTTTAATATTTTCATCAGATACTGATCTATCAATGCATTCATGAATGCTTAGTGTGTATTTTCGTAATATTTATATGATTTCTAATAATTTTTCTGGTAATTATTTCTTATATGTGTACTATTTCGATGTTATTAGTACAATATTCGGTAACAAGGTAACTATAGAAGTTTTAGAAGGTTCAGAAGTTAAATTTCTTATGGAAGTCAGTCAAGTCACTGCATTTTTAACAGCGCAATTGAGAAACAGAGATATTTATTGCTTATAATTATTATAGATCTGGAGAACAAACGATTATTCATAATAAAAATTCATTACTGATTTGCAAAATAATTGATAAGATAAATTAACTGTAATTATGATTACGACTGCATTAGAATCAGAAACTGCCATTATCACAGTAAATGATGTCCAATTCATTCACATATCATTATTTTATTATTATGCTTTCACACATCTGAATATACGTCTCCCACGTTTCTCAATCATTGCAATTCCAAATGAGCACTTTCAATTCTCAGAAACCAATTCCTCATTTTACAATTCCGGAATTAGAAATTCACTCTCATTATATTCTAAAAGATGGCAATGACCGTCCATGATGATGATGGCGGGCGAATGTACCACTCCTTTAAAAACATGCTCTCACGCTATGATTAATTACTATTATAGCATAGATTGCATCATATGTATACAGGAGGTTGTATGACTATGTGTAATTAGCATGGATTAAAACAAAGATGTGAAAAGGTGTGGAGTTATGGTGTGGTGAAAAGGAAGTTGCCAAATTTTCGTGTTTGCTTAGAGGCGGTGCTGGGAACAATATGGGAATTTGGGAGATAAGAGGACTAATTAAATGTGTTAAAGTGCTGTAGGTATCATAAAATGAACTGGAGTATTTTCTTTGATTTCTGAATATGAATAAATATCGTTGACCGAGATGTGATGTTTGTCATTATTGGGCCTTTTTAACGATTTCAAATAATGTGAAAATGTACATTGTTTCTTGGCAAATATAGATTGTTGTACTTGATACGTGTTACTAAGCGATGTAATTATGTAAAGTTTCTGTACATATCATGATAGTATCATTATTTTCGAAGAAACACTAATCATCACATTATAATATAGATCTGATACCAGATAGCTTATACATTTAGCACATTTCTGTATTTATTGAAATAGGCCTAATACCAGTTCTTTTAAAATAATAATTTAATTTTCCAATGCCAGAAACCTCATAATGTTGTAACTGGTATTCCTTAAAATCGTAAAATACGTACTGTTATTTCTCATATAAAAATATTATTTACATTCTGGTTCTGTCTTTTATGATCAGTGTGTTCCAAAGTGAGTAGCGACAGACAATTTATTTGTGATACCTCCACCACCACATATTATACTTGATCGCTGTCTGCCGCTGCTATGACATTCTTGGCAACACGCCGTCGATATTTCGAGTTGTAATGAGATTTCCCCCATCAACTATATACGCGTTCTCACCTTATATCCCAGACCACATCAGAGTTTGAAATGAAAGAAGTTACTGTCTCTTATACTAAACACGTGTGACCCCATTGTTGTTCGTTAATTACACATTGTTGCTTTAGTTTGGGGCCTAAGGGTAGAGGTATTGACTTATTTGCATTTTCTTTTGCATTGGTAATGAAGAGTTATTGTGAGTTGATAAGCAATTAGAGTTATATTTTCGTTTCGTGATGTATAATTATAATTTGGGAGGTGCTCGGATGGTTTTATTTTTATACAGGATCTAAGTTATGGTAAACTGGAACAAATTTTGGAAGTACTGCATGTCAACTTTGAAAAATTTGGATTTTTTTTTAATTGCCGTGCTACCATCAGACCATCGGGACTGCGCCACTTATAAGCGATTAATTTTTAGTAAATTATCACATTGTTATCTTGACTTTGACTCAACTGTCAGTGAGAAAACATTGGAAGTACACACTGGAAGTTTGGAACCCTAAGTAACAAAAACATTTAAAAAGTTTCTATACACTTTCAACAATATAGTTTAAACTTTTTTTTTATCGCTAATTGATCATGAAGGCAGTATTTTCTGCGCGAAGATAATGATTTTTATTTAGTAGAATTCACGTTTCTTGTATTTTTTTTGTAACAGAAGTTATAGAAAGTGTCGTCGAGACTATTTTCATACATCTAAAATTTACTAAAACACAGTCCAAAAATTAAACTTTGTTGACGAATTAAATCATTTCAATTAATTTAATTATTCCACGTTTATAATCCCACCTTAACTGATCATCCACTTTCTCACGCTGAAGACACTCAGCAGCAGTATCTCCAACAGTAGCAGCACGTCTCTCAGCTACCACGCGTGGACGATTACGACTCTTGAATTTTTTCCCGCTTGCCAAAAATTTGAGAATGAGATGGAAGGGAAAAAACGCGACTGGTTTATTTTTAGAAGTTGATGAAAAAAGTCTCTTTGGTTCAGTACTCTTTCTGAATACCAGCAACACTATAAGGTGTACCTGCTGGAAGATTCATCAGTTAGATTGAATTAACGCGAACTACCGTTACTAACAAGTCATTTGTCAGGGGCGTATAAACTATGCTTTGGAAAATGTGAATTTAAATTAAAAGGGTTCCGGTAGTTTCATATATTTGATTAAGGAATGCTAAAAACGAGCGATACCTATCACGGTTTTGGATGCATTCAAAAGTTATTTGAAAGATCTGAAATTAATTTAGCCAGTGACTGTCGAAGGAAACATAATATTTTACTTATAAATTCAAAATTGTTTGCAATGCTGAAGGAAATAGTGGGCTTTTCTCATTTATCGATTTTAACGATAATTTTATAATATATTTATTTGATATAGGCCTATATAAGATGGTGGGATTTTTACTTTGGCAGAAATAACAACTTGAATTATGGTAATACCACTTTATTTACTCGACCGAAATCAAGGAAACCAAATCGAATAGTAATACATAATTTGAAGTGAAATCCTTTTCCTGCATGAGCAGTTCACCACAGTACAAAATTGCATAAACACTTTACACCCCTGGAAAGGGAGAACTATGTCAAAATATTCAGCATCCCCGAAGAGTTGTTTCCGCTACTGGCTTTCATTATTTGTCGAGATGAATTAAATACGGGAACAAATTCGTCGCGCTTCTTTTGAAAATGTTTGGACATCAGTAAATAAATAACAGCAGGGCATCATCATTTGTTAATAGTCAAAAGCGTAAACAGGTTTGAATAGTTTTTTCAATGTTTTGGTGAAATTTCTCGTTTTAATTTCAACTGGATCATTTCCGTTGAGTATAGAAAAAAACATCGTCGGTCATTGCTACGGGCTTGTTTTGTCTGCATCATATAATAGAAATATGCAAATGATCTGCAGTTTTTTAATCTTGCTTTCGGCTGATGAAATGTGCAATAGATAAGGTGTTGATTGAAACTGGATGTGTTACCGGTTATGTTAATTAAGTTTACTTAATGTTTTAGCTAATGGTTTCAATATTTCAGTAATTGAAACATGTTACAATGGAACATTATTATCCTAATGTATCTAGAAATATAAACTTACACGTGCTCTACTCAGATGTCAAAACGAAATTACAAAAAAAAAAAAAAATGTACTACTTGACCAGTGCATTGATGCTGTCTTTGACGGATCTTGAAACTTCAGGCAGTCTCGATATGTTCTATCATTGTTTGTAATGTACCATAAATCATATGATAATAAAAAATATCCAGCAGATAACTTACAGCATTTCTATTAACAACGGTTTAAATTAACTTATTTATTGCATATTGCCCTGCCCTTTGCAGTTAAAGCAATCTAAAAATTGGAAAAATATTAAATTGTCGCCAGTAAACAGTTCAATCACATCAACGGCAAAATATCCAATGGAATAATTTAGTTTGTTAGTGTGGAAATAAGGATTAGGGAATGTGTGTAGAACAAGTGAAACTATAACTCATTATAAGTGGTATTTTAACTGCAGATTTACGCAGCATACTTCAAATAATTTAGCTGCAGTTTTATACATAGTAGACTTGAATCTTTTTATGTAGAAATTCCTTATAAACCATGACAAATTTAACCCATGTTATCATGAATAGTTAGCTCATCTCTTTAAGTACCTTTGAACATGTTATTGTTGTACGTTTAGTGTCATTTAGTACTTATTGACAGAGTCCTCCTTTCGTCAAACAAAGTAATCTTTGAGAGATCTCACGTAATTAGCCAAGCCTCTTTGACGACGACATCGACGAAAATAAGTCATGTGATTGTATCTCTGTCCTTTGATTTTCCCTTTCTCTGTATTCTAATGAATGGGTTGCATGGTGACAAATGACGGGTCATTGGACGAAACGCAGTCAATACACACGATGCTGAAAGATGGCGCCAGCAACATTTGGGTAATTGATTAGTACAGAGACCTACACAGACGTTCAGTAATAATAGGTGAAAAGTAATATTATATCTTTATATTACTATGTAGGATGTGTAGTTTAATGATGGACGTTCATGGCATTGACCTATTAGGATATTGAGGTTTGACAGCAACACTGTGTATAGAGCGGATCCAAGAGATGTTTTCTAAACTTTTAACTATATTGAAGCTTTGTAAATATCACTTTCGAAGTTTCGATTTGAGTTGATAAAATTCAAAATTTGTGCTGCCTACATTCTTATATAGGGCACTCTTATTCATGACGGAAAGAAAGATCTATTTGTACCATTCTAAACATTCTATAGAGCTAATGTTCCTGGAATTTGGGAGCCGCTCTATACTGTGTCGTTCTCAATTTTTAATGGAGAATACCATCATTGCTCACCACTTGAGGCACAAAACACTGGTTTACTTTAAGAATGGGAACTCATAGATGAAAATAATAAAAAAACTTATCTTTATAATATTTCTCTAACGTGCTTTTTGAAAGTCTTTGGCGCTCCTTCATCAGAGAGATTACAAATTATGTTATCACAATCCTTCTTGTTATTCACACAGTAGCTAAACTGGCAGTCAAATAACATATTTTACGTTCTTTTTGGAAACTTTTTCTTCTCTTTTTGACTCGTTTTAAAAAGGAAACTAAATTCTCTGATAACAAAGTTTATCTTGTTCTCTGAAACGACAATGGAACTCCCGAACTCCATGTGGACATCTTCATCTTAAAACACTCCCTCACTTCTGTCTTTTAACCTCACTTCTGTCTTTTAACCCTTTCCCATTCTATCTATCATTTGTCCACAATCCTTACCTCAAGTCACGAATAAGCTGACTCACATCACCTTTGCACGAATACCTATTTATTAAACCCGTCAAACAGATCCAGCGCGACAACATATTCACAAATTCGAATCTTTTGTGTCAAATGATGTTTGGTTGGGTTCTTTAGGAGAGGGGGTTGGGGTGTAACAACTAACAAGGGGGTTGAAGTGTCAATAAAATACATTTCCGGTGCTATTGAAAGGGTTCGAACATGTGTTATGGATTCGGAAGAGTTCAATGAACTTTATCGGGATTCGAATGTTATATTGAGAAGGACCTGAGTGTTGATTTTGAATTTGTTTCAAAAGTCCTTCCTGCATCTTCTTCTCTATCAGATGCTCGATAAGTGGATAAATTGAACTTCCAAACTATTGTACATGCTCAATTAATATTTTGTCATCTTCCTGTTTTCATACTTATACATTTGGTGCAAATAACTTGTTTTTCTTCTGATTTGGAGAAAACATGCTTTCATGCAGTTTCGAACCATCAAGGACTGATAATGGAAAGATTAAGTAAAATTCGTGTAAATGGTGATGATCAGTTTTATATTTACGTTCAGTAAAGTCCAATGAAAAATAAAAACTTTGATACGTCTTTTTTTCTTCTATCACTTAATTATTTCAGTTTTGTTTATACTATCAGAGCTTTTCCTTATTTGAGTACACATTCAAAGTTCCATTCTTTCATTGTTTAGATTTTGATAGATGTTTACCTGAGGTTCAAAAGTGGAGATCCACTTTTGAACCTCCTTTGTTTGTGAGCTTGTTAAAATTAACGAACCCGTCATTACTTACTAATCCAAAAATGAATTATCTAAATCAAGAATTTTCAAACAAGGTTGTTTTCGCCAACTCGCTAGAAATATTTCATACCTTCGCTAACCGTGAAGTAGATATCACTTATCACTGAGAATGTTAATCCATGTTGGCGATTCTCCACTACCTCGTTTATAAGTGGGTAAATAGTTGTAATACGAACGGATAAAGTATTCATTTTTTTGTATTCTTTACTTTGTTTTGCATTCTTTATCATTCTCCTTTTTTATTCCTTCGTGGTGAGTCAGCATTCGTTTCCGTTCTGTTAAGTTGGCTGACTACGAGGACAGCATGATGCTAGCTATAGCTTGCTGCATGTCATTTTGCAGCTGTTCATGAGTGTTCAATATGCTCAGACAGAAAGGATTACGTTGCGTGATTGTACTAAGAGATGAATCCTGTGTAAGCTGGAAAATCTTTCCGTCGAGATATGTGAATGCGTCTTTCCAGACATTTTCTTTCCTCGTAAAACATCAGAGTCGAAATGTTTGATAACACAAAATTTCATAATGAAAGGAAGATTCACAAATAAGCGATTTGAAATTTAAAAAAAATTCATATATCGATTCTACAAACCTTTATTTCCTTGGTAAAAACTGAATGAAAATTATTTCAGTAATTTGTTTTGCACAACAGCAATACAAAAAATGCAACACATTACAGCTGAGACCAAATAATAATAAAGGAATTAATGCTAATCAATAGAAAATGAAATTCATTTCTAGAGCAGGAATGCATACTTTGGATTTACCTAAATGTAAGCTATTTTTGGGAGGAATTTCTGTATTCTTCATGTGCCCAGTAAAAACATTTTCAAAATAAATTTCTTATTCAATATAGGGCCTACCTGGTATTGAAATCACAATTTTCTCAGTATGATGTTTGAATTTCAAGTCACGTGTTATGTAACTTTAATCAGTTCAATATATAATAATATTTCTTCAGTAGATGAAAACAAATAAAATTTTATTTGTGAATTTGATAGTTTTCTTAGCGCTGATATAGTTTACAGACTGTATTTTTTAAATACTGCGAGAAATTACTAATATAAATTCGAAACATAATATAATTAGCCCATTTCATCTTTATTTTAATTTTGTATTTCCTCTGTTTTATTGCTTTGTTTAGTACATACTCTACAATGCGATTGATAGATTTTGCTTTGCCGTTTGGCATAACTACATATTAATTAAAAGTAGTTATACATTATAGAGGTCTTGCTGTACAGGTACTGCTGCAAAATATATTTCAGAACATTGATAATTATGTTAAACATTTTGTGTAATTTTAGTTTTAATAAAAGTAAACTCTCTATAAGTGACGAAACTTAAACAGAAAAACCACAAAAACACTCAACAGAATTTTGTGCGCTCATTTAACCAAATCGATATCTTATCACCGTAAAACCACACAAATGACACTCACCCCTCCTCCCTCCCCCTTCCATAAAGCCAATGACAACATTACACTCGTGCAGACACTCAGACGACAAAAGTCAACATAAAAACTACTGATGATTTTTTTTTTTTCATTTGTAAATAACATGTTTTTGAATTGTGATGAGGTGTAATTTAGTGGAAGCAGTGATGTTGGTCACCCTGTAATCAGGTTAATCAGAGTGATGAATGGTGAGGCTAGCAGACGACGGAGTCAAGATGAATTGAGGGGGTTATTCTAGTAGTTAAGTAGTAAATTGGTGCTCGAATTATACTTATGTGTTAGTTCGAGTAGAAGATAGGACTTCGCCCTTTATATATTTTAAATGGTAAAGTTTTCCAAAGTGACAAGACTTTCCTCATTTTTTAATTAAAGTTTTCTTTAGAATTCGAGAAAAATTATAATAATTGGAAATTTCTGAAATTTCAGAGTACGAATTTATTTATTTCTATTTATGTTATGAAGATTGTTACAAACTTTTTTAAATTTTATCCATGAGCAAGTGTTTAAATAGACTGATCATTTCATGCTTCCAAAGACCATACCATCTTTTTCTACTCCTATTCTGCTTACAATTAGTTAAACTTTTCAATATGAAATTTGTTGTTCTGGTTCTACAAATTTAAAAGTCTGAAAGTTTTTGGAATTTATGAAGTGTTGTTTTGCATACAGTCATTACAAAACAATGAGAGAAGTCACTCTTTCCAAAATGATTGAAATTCAAATTTTATTGTTCTCTTTTGACTTATTTCTTCCTATCATCATTTCTGTAACAAAAAGAAAATAAGAAAGAAATAACATACATCAATTTCTTAAATTTGAACGAAACATTCATAACAAGGTAACGTCATCAACAGTTACAAAAAATACATTATTCCTTATTATCACTTCTTTTTATACTTTGTTTTCTTTTCTTTCCCTCCCTGCTTCTGTAATCATACTGTATATTTCTCCAATCCAAATGGAAGTAGATGGCAAGCTACTCCGAACAACTTTCAGCTGTCAGTGGAATAATATTGATTCAACGATAAGATTTAATACTTTAAAAGCATTCCTCAATTAAATAAACATAACAAAGGTCAAACCATATTTACCACCTAGATATACACTTGTAACTTTTTACTCATGTGGGAGGTATAGTTATATCTTTTTAGTAATAAAAAAATCGGATTCACTCGATAGTTCTAATTTCTAATTTATGGCATTGTTAGAGCACATAATCTTCTATAAAGAACTTTTCCTGCAGTAGAATTCCAAATATATTGTTAGATTCCCAAAAATTGAGTACTGTTCAAGCAAAGGCTAATGAGCAAATGACATAAGTAAAGCACTACATAGTGTTCATAATCTTTTTTTTTTTGTCTTCAAGTTTCGTGAATTCAGATGTAATTAAATAAACAAAACTGGATTTTATATATTTGCACAGGAAGTTGATAATAAATCAATATTGCCCTAAAATGGAATAACGCAATATCTGATTAGAAGGGCTGATTCCGTGTAATGTGGTATATTGTATCATGATGTCAACATCCTATATTAGTCACTTCCGAATTGATGAAAGTCAACAGGTAATTAAAGTATTTTTAGCGATTGTAGTAGCAAATAAAAAACTACATTAATGCCGTAATTTCTTGTAATAAATCTATCCATGCAATTGAAAAGTTCCCTATCGATGTATCTAATTTCTCCATTCAATATTCTTAGAATCTGAAATTTTATGAAAGGTCAATTAATCAAACTGCAAATAGTATTGAAAAAAGATACAAACTGAAAACATGGAAAGCAACATATATATAATTTTCTGTCAAAGATACTGTAATATATATGCTAGTAAAACATTTCCGAAATCTTTGTAATCCACTCTTCTGATATATGATTTCCACAAGATTCCTCCGTGAAGCATGAAGTTATCCTACATTCCTTACGTAACCACAATCGATCATGTACATACTCCATAAAACATCCAAACCACAACATTTCTGAAACATATTCTCTCTTCAAGTAATAATATCGTTCTGCTTCTTTTCTCCTGAACAATAGAGGTTCCTGTGGGTCACACACAGGGTTCGAACCTTGACCCCTGCTGTCATCTCTCTTCTTCTGGACAGGGAGTAGAAAGAGAGGAGGGAAATATAATCATTATGGTGATTGAGTTTGGAATTATATTTTGGGAACGTGTTTGGACTGCTTTCGTTGAGATGGTTTTGTTTCAGCAGGAGTTATAGGTGTGGCTTATAGGTGCTGAGATGGGAATTTGAATTTTAAGTGAAGAATGAAATAGGGGTAGTTTTTAACTGGTGTTTAAAATATTGGAACTTGTATTTTCTATGTTCATAAACTGCTCTTGTATTGTTGTATATAATTTTTTTAAATTGTCTAATGCTGTTACGGCCCCATAGCTGTGTTTAATTTAGTTTCAATCCAATAGTACCTTGTATACAATCTCATACAGTGTAGACGTTCATACTTTAACAATTAATTTGAAAGCTGATGTTACAAATACTCAAAATCTACCATTCTGAACGCTGTAAAATTTATATTACACATCTACCCAAGGAGTTATAGTTGTTCAAGACAAATTGCCTTTCCTTGATATTTGGGGAGCGAGGGTATTTTTCACGTACTAGACAAATTACTATTTCCGTTTATACGATAACCTTCCAATTCTGAAACAAAATAATACGATTTTGATTGTAGTTTTCATATTTGATAAGAGCTCGAAAGCAATTTCTCAAACTCCAAACATTTCGATTGTAGAAAAATCTTCCGTGCAGTGTTTTACAATTTTTATTTTCTTTTTCCGTGACGGTTGACATATTATCGTAAAAATGTTTTCCGATTTCCCATGACATGTGCTGCGAACTGGTGGCAATAACCTCTATACTATACTGCGATTATTTTTGGATCAGATTTACGACTGACCATGAGAAAAGTTCTGGAAAAAGATCAAATAAAATATACAACTTGAGGAAGTGTAAATGAAAGTTGGTTTAATTTGGTGAAGTGTAATTGTAGGGGTTCTAAGAAAAATGTCATGTACGGTTTAACTATGTCCATTTCTCACAGTGAACAAGCGGAGATCCGGTACTCAGAGAAAAAAGTTATTGTACTTGGCTACTTGCTGTTTAACTGAAATCTTTAAAGTATCTTGAATGGCATCAATTTCACAACTGTCTACGAAACTGAAGCTTAGATTTTATTTTATCTAAGTTACCCTACTTATATTTATCACAACTGATTAACCCTTTCGAAGAAAGAACTAATCTTTTATTTTATTTACAAATGAAAAAAAATCATCACTCGAAACATTTTCCTGAAACTTGTCTAAGAATTTACTTTCAAATTATACACAATCTTAAGTTAGGTATTCAGAATCAGCAGGAAAAAGTAAATGAAAATGAGCTAGATTATTTTCCGAGAAACGAATCATTGCAATTAAAATACTCTTAAAACTAAAAATTCGTCTCCATGACAGAAAAGTGCCCTACATGCAGACTTATAGAAAAGAACACCTTTACCGCTTTCCGTGTATTCAGGGTATCAATAACACAATAAAACTTTACAGCTACTATACACCTGACACAGAAACTCTTTAAATAAATACAATTCAGCAGCATACTTATCTCAATATTCTCAAAAGCGATAAAACTACCTCACGATTAGATTACAAAAGTCTACCCTGCTACGAGGGGTTGCTTATCTGACTCTTATTTTTTTCTCACTCTCACAGTGTCTCGTGAATTTTGTAGCTCCCTCTGTGGACTTGTAGTGCTTAAACTTCTAGTCTTTGATCATATAAAATTTCAAAATCAAGTCCAAAACCTCTTATTGCAGAAGACTCTTTAGTTGGCCGATCTTAGATTCTAAAGTTTAAAAAAAATCGGCAAGAAAAAAGAAGAAGAATAAATTCGAATTTTCAGTACAGTCATCTTTGAGGAGTACTAAGGAGTAAGTATGAAAAAAATGCAGATTATTTACTAGGACTATACTAATATTACTCAATAACCAAAACTGACATGTCCAAGTCTTATAGCCTTTATAAGCAATACTAAAACCAATAGCACTGTTATCAAAGTATTGGAATACAAGACAACAACTATGACATTAAATTTCTATCCACTACCAACTGAGCTATTGAATTCAACAAATTTTTCTCAATCTTAATTTTACATAATAACAGGAGCACCAAAGACGGCTTGATTTCGTGAGACTTATTTGCTTGAATTATTATGACGTCACTCACCAGACTTCACAAGTGTACAACCCCTCGGATGTTCCATATTTTCTTTCCACAAGTATTACGTCAGTCCAGTCATACTAACAGGTGGCGAATTATTATTTTTGTTTAATGTGGTGTGGCAGTAGTGTAATTCATCCCGTTCTTCGGTAGTGAAGTATGAACAGTGTGTATCTTGTCCAGCACGTTGTAGGCATTCCTTTTTTGAGGTTCCTCATCTATTTAAAGATGAAGGTTTTTCGTACAAAAAAGTCACAGACGCATCTGTTGGAGGTATACAGTGTTTATAGGGTCGTCAGCAAATATCAAAGTTGGAAAGTTCGGTTTGATCCAATTTGTACGTTTGACTATACTGCTGTTTTAAGTCGAGATGGGATTTTTTTTGCTTGCATTTTAATTAATACGTTTTTTTAACATTGAACATACTATTTTTTGTAAATCATTGCACGGTGAGCTGTATCATTGTTTGGAGAAGCTAAGTTTAATGCTTTCTTCAAGTGATTCTCTGGAACACGATTCGATTTATAATCGAACTTTCTCAGCTATTTAACAACTTGTTATTTTAAATGTTAATATTTTATTTCTAATGGTTCCACCACAGAAGATACAAAGTTTGCAAATTGTATTAATATTATGCAGCTTTTACCATGGAAGTGCCCTTTTTTGAATTATTTAAATTATTTTTCTAATGAGAATTTTCTTATATTTGCACAGTATTTAGGAATTGCCTGCTGTATAGTTTAATGTTCGAAACATGGCAAACTTATTTTTAGATGTCCATATAAAATTTTAAGTTGAAACTTCCAGTTTCTATCTGATACACCAATAGGCGTTAGCAACCCTTTAAATTCGGAATGTGATACATCATGAGAGTGGTGCTGTGTGTAAAAAGATCTGAAAGAAAACATGATGTTGGCAGGTTGTTTCCGTATACATATGCTGCTGATGTAGGGTTGGAGGACCGCCACGATGCTGATGGGTAGGGTTCATTATCGGAACTGATTAAAAACACAATTCTGTATTACCAGGTTATTAAGTAAGGTGCCCATCATTTTAGAATTATATATCAGATAGTGCAAACTGTATGCAGTGTCAAATTTTTCATCCGAAATTTGTCATCACCAAAATGTTGTCATAATAGTTTACAACTTCCTCCGATTAATTCGCGATTAAAAATATATAATGTAATATGTTATCTTCGGTGAAACAACAAATATGATTTAGGTGTTCAATCTAAATTGAAACCTGTAAACTTGTAATGAAATTAAGAGTTTTTTGCTTTTTCTCTCATCCTATGAGGGCTTTTCCTTTCCAGAATGACGTCTCAAAACTACACTGCATTAAGATGAAAGAATGACGGATATATTTATTGAATCATTAACTGAAAATTGCTTTAACAAATTCTGTTATTCTTCTTTTTAGTGTTGATTCCTTTCGACTTTAATGATCAAAATTGATACATAGCAGAATGACAAAATGGCATTTAAATGGGACTAAAAATGCCATCCCACCTTAGTATCTTGTTCTTTACCTCCTGCACTATTAAGAAAGATGATATAATATTAACATACTGCATTGATTTAAGTCACACTTATTAAAATACATCAATCATGAATTGTTTATCTACCACTCGAATCAACATAATCTTGTTTGTGCATATACTCACTCGACTCAATCTATATTTCTCTGTGTACCCTCAAAGAGATAAAATCAGCACACATGAACTGAATCCGCCCTGCTGATAAAA
>JAQIWE010002263.1:0-13591 GCA_034698565.1 Campodea plusiochaeta | reverse complement strand
TTTTTCACCATTCACTGCGGTTCTTTACGATTCTACATCTAAAAAGTCCCAATCAAAAGTGATATTTCCACCTGTGCGAAGCCAGGTCAACGAGTTGCTAGTATACAAATATTTATTACATCTTTTAGCAAGACATTCAGAAATTGTATGTAATTTTAAAGCTAAAAATCAATTTTTATCAGCAATATATCCATAAATGGGTAGTACCGATTTAGAAGATCGAGATACTTTTGTATATTCCATTCATTTTTCGTTTCTCTGATGTCTCACCAAAATATTTGAGCTTCTGAACATCAGTACAATCATATATAGAAAAAAGTATATTTTAAGGTATCTCCATACTTTTTTGAAAAAACGTTTTTTCAGGTATGTTTTAAAAGACACTTTTTCGCATTTACAAATCACAATTTTTTTTCAAGAAGAAAAGATTTTCGAATCGAAATTTGGAAATATTCTTGATTTCTTTCAAGGTATTAAAAGAACTGAAGCTCATAAACTGTTCAGTAAACTTTTATAATATACCAATCATTCAACGAGAAGTATCTTTTTAGTATCGAAATACTTTTCTGAAAAAGTATCGCAAAAAGTATCTCTATACTTATTTTGAAAAAGTATCTTTATCTTTTACTCGATACTTTTTCTAAAGTAACTTACCCAGCTATGAATATATCGATACATATGAAAATTACCAAACCAACTATTGAGTGCAGCATTTCCATAACGACGATCAGTATATTAATTAGAGTAATCGTTAAACCTATACTTTTCAGCAGTACAGAGCACACATATGTAATAGGTTAAATATTAAAGTGAACCACACATTATTGACAAATAAACAAAATCCCATAACAGAAACCACTTTTCCGAAGCAATAACCGATTCACCCAGCTGTTGAAACCAACAAACTGTTAATTACTATTATACTCCTTTAACAATTTCTTTCAATAGTGTAAGAGTAGGGAAAAGTATCTACTAACACTTAGTGCCAACAATAACATCCTCCTAATGAGCCTCATAAACATTGACAAGTGGCTGGATAATTTCACTTTACTATCATCGGTTTAGAGAGAATCTTTGCACACACATACAGCACTCCGACGCCGATGTGGTTTGAAGACGACGCCTGCTATCTTGATATCATGCATTGCAATAATTCTAGTGGTGACATTAATTTTATTATAAGTCATTAATATAAACTTTATTAAGGTAAAAATAGTTTTCGATTTCTCTATATATTTTTCTAAAAAATTTACCTTACAGTATATAAATTCGTTCAGAATCATTTTACCAAACTAAATGATATTGATACCAATAATCGTTGTTTATACATATGTATTATGGTCATATCAGTTATGCATTGGAGCATAATAAATTATTTAGTATAGAAAAATTATTTATTCATGATGTGGGAATCTGACATTATTACTATATGGACCAACATTGTGTACTAAATATACACATTGCTGTTGTATATTAAGTTCAACTTGTTAAATAAATGCAAATATGTAACATAATTTTTACATGAAATTTCTGTTTTTCTGTTATTTTATAAACCTATACTGTCATTCATTTTGAAGGGATTTCATGTTTTGCAGTATACGAACAATTCTCGGGGAAAAAGTTTTATGATAAGCTGTAGTTTTATTGTAGTTAACACGAAACTACTGAACTATATTATTATATTCCATTATATATAGAATCAAAAATATAAATCTAAGTTATACCAGTGTGTTATTATAGCATTCAGCATTTGCATTATATATTGCTCATGGTGAACTAAATATAAAAGTTAGCAGTTTAATATACTGTATACCTGCAGATATTTTGAAAATTTGTAGAAAATCTTCCACAAGTGTTCTCATTTAATTGGAAAAAAATCCTAGCTGTTTAGATTTATTAAATTTTACTTACATCATACAATATTAAACAACTAAACACAAATCGAAAATATATTTGAACCTAATTTAATTTAATTATTGTTTTCTTTCAATGTAAACTTTGTGTTATAATTTTCACGAGCTCAATATGTGCACATGTATATTCCTTTATTGCCAATATAACAATATCCCACATCCAACACCGCTGTAAATAAATAGTGTTGACGCTGCCGCCGGTATTGAATCAATGGCTGTGTGGAAACCGCCTAAGAAGAAAAGGAAATTCCATTAGAAGGAAGTGAATAATTAAGTGTAGGAATAGAGTGTGAGTATTTGACACTGTATAGGGGAGAAGCAAACATAGCTAACTTTCAATTAAAGAGAATTGAAAGTAGAAGTGGATTGGGGTTTACCTTATGTGAAAGGTTTATAGGAGAAATAATAATCAGTGGAATTAGAAGATACTCTTCACTACACTCCAGCGAAAAGGTGGTGGATGAACAGAATGTTTTTTTTTACATTGTGGAGATTTGTAAGATAAATTTATGAAGTTTAATCGAGTTTAATTGAAAGAAAGTGAAGATTTGAAATTTGCAGGAAAATTTTATGAGTTTTTATGAATGGTGGTTATTGTATTTTCATTTACTTTATGGATTTCTAACTGGTTTGAATGACTCTGATATATTTTTTAAATATTTGTGAAAAAAAAAAACACATGAAAATATTTTAACAATTATACTTTTCATCGTTATTTTACAATAATTTTACATTTCTTTCTTATATAATGAAGTACTTAGTTGATACAATTGAATTCATTATTGTGAGATGCTGCTGAATGTTATGAAATTCGAACACATTGCTCAGTAGTAAAATGTATTATTATTGTAATGAAAATCATTACAAGGTCTAAGGCGATATACTTTAGCTCTATCGCGACGAACAGACAGACAGACAAACGGACATACCGAGGACAATAGATGATTTCTGCGCTTCGCTGCAGTTCGTATCTTTTCTCTGCTAATATTATACTGTATATTGATATTTTTCAATTACGTAGTAGGAGTTTTTTTAAAGACATAAGTAGAAAATAATAAGGTATGTGAAGTATACTTAAAATAACGACAAATTATAATAAAGTTGAAATGAAAATAATGGTACATATTTTCCTCCCAGCAATGTAATATCATTGATCGCGTGAACTTCTAAACAATAACTTTACTTTCTTTAAAATCTATGTCTCTTTAAAACCCACTAGGCGTATAGCATCTCTGTCAGTGCTTAAAGGTTTTTCATGTCTTTTATATAGAAAGAAGCAAAAAGTATAGAATTCGTATATTCTATTTTCTCTAGCATTGATGAGATATTTTTATCAAGAGTAGTACATTATTGTGCATTCCTTAAAACCGGATGACGAAAATAGAAGAAAGAAGGAAATGGCTTAAGGCACTACTGAAAGTCTGCAAAGTGCATTTTCTGCGTCTTCATATTATAAGTAAAATAATATAACGTATATATAGACGAGGAATATGCCAAGTTGGAAATGGAAATAGAAAGGAAGAAAATGGATTAAATATATTATATTTATTTAATAACTATCTGCTGTATTGGATTTATTTTATTGAATAATGTTATTTCTGACGGGAAAAATTTATTGGAAAAACAGTTTACTTACGTTCAGAAAATGATATTATGATTCAAACGAGAAAGGATAGCCATCACAAATCTGCTAATTACGAAAAATTATTTCTTACTATTATGAAGAAGAAAAAATGTGCAATTTAAAAATACAGTGCTCTTGTGTACAGTAACTAACTAAAACCATAATTTATCATTAAATCTTTACCTAAGTTACTTCTCATAATGTTATATTGATGCCAGTTTGTTTAATGAATAAAGGAAGGCAAAAGAAGGAATGAAGGATAAAAATCCCATCGTTAATGGTGTTGATTTTCTTTAATTTTCATGGGTTAGCAGAATGCAGTTGTAAAAATATCTTTCCCAAATAGTGTGGTATTTCAGGAGAAACGTTAAGATATATTTCAGAATTTATGTAACCCTTGAAGTATATTTAAGTGAATCTTCATAACAATTTCAAACTAACTTCACTTTCATAAATAATTATGTCATATTTTAAATATTATTTCTTTTTTTAAGAAGTAAAGTTAAATAAGAGAGAACTTTCATTTGATTCTACTTATCTACTCTCTTACCATCTGCTGATCTTGATAAAGTTTTTCTATCAATCAACGTCTTTCAGAGTCAACACAAGAAAAGAAAATATCTCTTTTTGAGAAAAACTTAATCCTAAAGTAATTGCAACCATTTTTACAATTTCAAGGCACGAAAGTAATTAAAGTTTCTTAAAGCGAACTCCTGAAAGGACAGCATGGATATCTCAATAAGAGTTGCCATACTACATCATTGGACATCTTGCTGCTTTTTTTTTTTAATTCTGAAAAGTTTCTGAACTTTCGTACAATACACTGACATATGAGTAACATCAGTTGTTTTTATAGACCTATGTTTAATATCCGTTATAACTCTTCTTTCAATCAAACTTATACATTTTTATAATGTTGTTTCATCACAATGTGCCCATTTTTAGTACTACTATGCTGTTAACGTTTATATTCTAGTAAAAAAAAAGTAAAGTTGTTTTTCACATACATAACATAATAATGTCGCAGTATTACAGTAAACAAATATCAAGTAGTAACAATAGTGATATTTTTAATTTAATATTACAGTATTTTTTTCTTTTCTACTGAAATCATTCTTGTTCAAAAATTTAGCAGATCTCAATATCTCATGTACGATTCTTTCAGAGTTTTTTCTTGCGGCGTATGATTTTGTAGGAGTAAATAACTCCTGATCGGGGTGACCTACGAAGACCCTGAAAATAATAATAATAATAAACATAGCAAAAATCGTAAAAAAATTCAAGGATTCTAATAATGTCTTCGGTTTTCTCGTACTGCAGCTCCTCAGATCACGAGTTATTCGCTCCGAAAGTATTGCACTCTTCACGTGCAATCTGCTGGTAAATTTTGAAACGGTTTGAATGCAGCCGTCTGTGGATGTGGCAAAACGACGACCACGTATTCTATCTTTATAAGATATCTAACTTCGACTGACAGATTCATAGCCATTTTTAAATCTTACTCTCTTTTATTTTTATGCTTTTCAGCTTTTCTGAACTATATTCTTGAAGAATGAAGATCATGAAAGTATAACTTTTTCTAAGCAAACTGTATGAATAATAAGAAATAATTATACTGTAAAATGCTAACTTCGAACAACGAGAATAACGATAACATGAACAATATTAATGGGAATGCTAAGCAAATTAAAAATTACTGATTCAAATTTTGTCATGGAGCTGTTTCCAACGATACCAAATTGGAATTTATTTTATTTATCCTTTTATCTTATAATATTTTGAAGCAATATGATTATAAAACACAGGTTGGTGGGATAAAAATACAAAAAATGAAGTTGACAAATATACGGATATACCAAAAAACTGAGATGATAGTGACTATACATTTTAAATATAGTATAATATGCATCATAGATGATATTCATGCACGTTGGCAAGCCTAGATTCTTTTTTTTTGTAAGTGTGGATTATTTGGTGGCGAGTGCAAATACTTGAAGAAACGATTAGATGAAGTTTTTAATATCGTACATATAGTGGAAGTAAAGTTGTCATATATAGAGAACTTCTATGTTTATAGAGATGTTCAGTGTTTTAAAATAAAGCTTAGCTTTCAATTGAAAATGGTTCACTTTTCAAAGATCACTTAATCTTGCATTTTCAGTATCCAGCTTTCAATGTATTACAATAATACAGTCGTATATGAATTAATGTGTTATGACAAATTATTATGTTATTTACGCAACTCTTAAATTGAATATGAAAAATATTAACATAAATATTCTTGAAACATATCAAAAAAAATTCTAAAATTAATGACAATAATACAAAGAATATAATAATTAATTTTAAGAATATGCATTAATCATAGCCATAGTTAATCATCAAGCGGAATATGCAGTACTTCAGTACCGACCTTCACTCTTTCTTATAAGACACTAATTCCTTCCGGTGAAAATATATCGATTACTCAGTCACATCTGTAACATCAATAATATATACCACAGCTGTAATGTCGAAAATTACTGTTTGACTTCTAATCTACCAAGAATAATCTACTATAACTCAACCCAAAGTGTAAAAATATAGTACTAAGATAAACCGTTATTTTCGTTTGCAGTAGCTTTGTGTTAGTATCCTGGTGTGAAATGAAGAAGAATAAGATGGACCAAGCAGCATCTAAGAGCCTATATTTTACTCCAATATCACATTATATCTCAGCTGCTGTTGCTTTCAGTGGCCGAATGCGAGTTCTTCTTACACGTTTGTTCCTTATTGCAAGAAAATAATGATAATAACACTCAGAAGAAATGAAAGAGAAACACCGATAAGACATTGCGAAGGAAATGGTGGTTAAGAATATGCTGAGAAAGCTGAATATAATGTCCAAAGTTACATTTATTTGCAGATAACATACTTACAGTATAGTAACATTAATTCTAATAGGGAGCGAAATTTGGTGAAAGGAAGTTTACAAAATATTAAGGACACATTTTATTTATTATTTTCTAGGCTAGCTAAATATTATTCGGGAAAAATTCCGCCTTTGGTCCAAATTTAGCCAGTTTAATTTCAAAATTTGGAAAAATTATTGTTTGAATAAGATTGCATTTAATAGTTTTGGATAGAAAATTTTCGAATCTGAAGAGATACATGAGGCGATTTGACTAATTTTAATTTTGCCTGTTCTGTCTAGTTGAGGTGGTATCAAAAGTTACACCAAGCTTCCTTACGATTGTTGTGTACGGAATTATCGTGCCATAGCCCATAGAGGATTAAACAGCGGAGTTCATTAGAAAAATTTAATTTCTTCCTTGACGATGATAATATTATTGCTTGACACTTAGAAGGATTTAATTTTAGACGATTTTTAGTTCACCAAGTATGAATATCTTTCAAAGCATTATTTAATTTCGCAGTCACAGTCTCTTTATTACGGATGTTGGCACTAACATATATTTGGATGCCGTCAGCATATATATGACTTGACACGCCTTCCAATGTTTGAACTATATCATTTATAAATTTTGAAAATAAGAGGGGTCCTCGAATACTATCCTGGGGTACATCAGATGTGATAGCACTATATGTTGATTCTTTATGGCCCACTTTTACTTTTAGATCTGAACCATTCAATCGCAGTAGACATGAGACCTGTGTCTTCTAATTATTTTTAACAGAAGACTGTATGTTTCGCAATATGAAATACTTTGCAGTAAACAAAAAAAAACATATACCAATATCGTCTCTCTTTTCAATACTTAGGTGTATCATATTCTTTGGTAATGTGATAAAAACGTACCTACTGATAACTAAAAAAAAGTATAACAACTTCAGTGCTTGCACTCAATTATCAAATAAACATCCTACACACAAATGCTAAAGCCATATTAATTTTGCACATTATTGCTTCTTTTTCAAAAAGTAAATAAAAAGCGATTTCTCTTCAACGACCCAAACCTTTCTTTTTTGTTTCCTCTGTTTCCTGCTGGTTAGAAGTATATGATCCCAAAAATACGACTTCCACGCATTTTCTACACCCGTCGTTGATTCTTCATGCTTCCTTTATCTTTATGAAAGCAACAAATCTTTATTGCTTCTTCTTTATATTCTCAAGCATTGGATGTGCTGGATGGCGATTTCAGGCATTTCTCCACAAAATTACGGGGAAAGAAAATTGTTTAGGAAAATAATTTTGCGAATCAAAGGCTTTGACTGCTGTGATGGAATGACTTGTGTATAAGAATATAAATGAACTTGTTGAGTGTTTGTATAGTATTGTAAGAAGCTTGTTAGTATGTTGTCAGTGGAGAAGAAAGGGTTCTTGCGAAATGTTACAACAGTCCAAAACTCTGATGAATACATCTTTATTACCTTCTCTGACGGATTTTTATGAAGACAATTTAAATATAAAGCATAAATGAATACTTCTACGAGGATTGATAATCCAGCACAACATCAATCCTCGTATAAGTTACTAGAAAATACCATTATTAAAATCTGATATTTTCTCATTTCTTTATATGATAATCCACAGCACCAATCCTCGTAAATTACTAGAAAATACCGTTATAAAAATCTGATATTATCTCATTTCTTTATTTTTAATTGCAAACATTTTTTTACTCAATTTTTATTTGAAATCAGAATAAAGCCCGTTTGCCTACGGTCCAATTTAACCAATCTAATTCGTAAATATTTACACTTTTCTGAATGAAGTTTATTCATAAAATTGTAAATCGTATGAAACATGGATTGTCAAATTTAACCATTAACAGTGGGCTAACTTCAAAATAAAGAAGTAACTACGTCCTAAACTTTACGTTAAATATACTCTTCGTTGTTACATCTCGTATGGCTCAAAAACACTAAATAAAAGATTTTTTAGTGTTTACATTTTCACATTAATTCTGAGAGAAACTGTCTAGTTTTTCCATCACACCATTTTATACTGCCTGTATAGCATTGATCTCTCACACTACTGTATTATGCAAAACAACAAATGTACTTACAAATGACAACGAGGTTTTCCATATATATATATATTAATCTGCGTTCTAAAAAAATTCAGAGAAAATCTGATGATCCTGTATATTTTTGTGTTCCTTCCGCAAAGAACACTGATGGTCATGTAGTAAAGCAAGATCAGTACGTTTTTCCGGGCGACAAGGTTTGGGGGTGTTTTCTCCCTCGCTCTCTTTCTTATTTCTTTCTTGAAATTATCTCCTTGAAGGAGATTCCTGGAGGGGAGACTCGGGCTTTATCAGAAGACATTTAGGACCCTGAGATACGGTTGTTCAATATATATAAAGTGCGTACTCTTGAACACCTTTCTTGTGGAACGATAGCTTAAGGAGACTAAAGAATGAAAAGTGCGGTATCAACCCCTATGTGTGCTGCTGGTCGTTTATAAGTAAGGGCTTTCCTGTATTTTGGGTAGATCATACTTCTTTTCACCGTAATGCGGTTTTTTAAGAAGATTTCAGAGAGTACCTTGAAAATTAATGATATGATGCTAAACAAGATTTCTCCTGTTTCATTTAATTCATTTAATTTTCCCTTTCATTAAAGGGTTACCTGCAGCTAAATTGAGTTTTCCTATTTAATCACAAAATATAGATATTTTTAGTATAAATAATTCATATTATTTTTCTTGCTATCCAAAAATCATAGGTATAGCAGAGATATAGTTCTTTAATAATGAAAAGTACAAGAAAACCACAGAAATTTATATATTCATTATCTGCAGGTAACCCTTTAATTTTATTGAAGTCAACGTAAGGATTGTACGAGAGCTACACAGCAAGCATGACATTCTTGCATGCAAGTATTATTATTTCATAACCAACAGGTATGTTGAAAAATTAGACCTTCATAATACATGGCATTATCAAATATATTAAAATAATTACTACTGCGTCTCTATATCTGACACCACAACTTTGTGATAGAAGTTTTAAATTCGACTGCTTACAATAGACATCACTAAAATCCTGCTTATTATTTTACTGAACAGTTATTTTAAATTTTCTGCTAGATCCTCATCTGATTTCAAAATAGCTAAAAAGTAGTTTTATTTTCAGTTTCAGAGTAATTTCTAACTCTTTTGAAACATATGAGGAAATTTTTGGGAGCAGGATGAAAGACATATTGAAGACCCTAGTAATTATTTGAACTGATAATTACATGAATTTATTAACATCATTCGTTTAATATAAAAATATAAAATTTCAGTTTCTTATCCTCGAAAACACAATGGTGGAAGATAATTATAAATCTCTCCAATATATCTTGGGTATAGTAAGAAGTACATCATGTATATGATCCGAATATCCCCGCAGTAGCCATCGAAGTATCTCGAGGGAGAATATTTTTGAGTCTCCTCTTTTATTTGACATTTACTCCAGCTACGCATTCTTCCCCTGTTTCCTTTTTGTTTTGTATATAGGTGCAGCTGGCACGTTCCTTTTGAAATTTTTATACATATTCTTATGGTTTGATACAAATCCTCCTCAGGCATTTCAGATTGGATGCCTTATATATCAGACACGTGCATTTCATACAAAATAGAAGGACCAATGGGTTTTTCGGTGGTGATATTGTCATTTTGATAAAGAAAAATAAATCACCCTCCATTTAAGTTTTCTGAAAGGGTTACACAAGCAATTTTTTACAATGATATTGCAGCAATGGATATCTTTGTAATATTACAATTTGCATACTTATAATTCAAGTTTAAATTTCATTATTTTTTGCCACCACTCAAAAACAATTTGACACAATTCTACCATTATTGTCACAAAAAATTATTGATTTTCTTCACCATACATAAGAAAGGCAGTTACAAAATTATTGTAGCTCTCCTTAGACATTATTTATTTCGAAAGGCGCCATACAGAAGTTGCTTATTTTAGAGATCTACATTCAGTCATTTTGATTTTATCCGTTTAAAATATCCTATTCTGTCCCCATACTGATTTAACTCTCATATTACGTTAATTATTTTAATATTTATATCAATCTTGATTTTAAGCCTTTATTACTTCAAATAAAGAAAGTTTCTTGACTCATTCCTTTTTTTCCCTTTATCAGATATTCATATTTGAGCGAACACATAGATGTTTCTCATATCATTTCATTACGAAATAACCATGCTTGACCTACACTTGTAGTGTACAATCCCATCATCTTCCAATATCTGATAGCATACTCAATCTTTTAACATAAGATGTAAAGAGGGGGAGGTTGTTTCCATGTAGATTCTGTGAATGATCTCTCCGTTGTTTGCTGTTAGATCGAAGTGACCATAAATTCAAATCATCCATCGCACACGTGAGTCTCTCTTATCTCTCCGAAGGCAATAAAGAATTACAAAATGGGGGGAAACGCACTCAAATACGGGAAGGAGAAAAAGTACCTTAAAATCTTCGTATCTTCTTTTTTTCCTTCTGCATACAATTTCGACCTCTTGGGCTATTCCTATACTTTTCACTCGTACAATCTCCTTCGATATTGAAATGATCCCAATAAATCACGAAGCAATCTCCAATGCCCAGATTTTTCCCTTTTACTCTCTTCTTTTCTCCTCCTTGACTCCGTATATGTTGATATATGCGTGATTCTCACAAAATGCGGGAATATCCCATTTCCAAAGTTAGATGCATGTGCTTGTGCGTTAGAAACTTTCACTCAAAGAAGTCATTGCTGTAAACGTAAAGTTAGTATATACCAGCTAGAAGGCAGAATATAGTACATTATACTGTATAAATTTATAATATGCTGCCTTACCTGCCTGTAATATTTTTGTGATGACTTTTGACAACCATTGTGATAGGTTGCAGTATTTCTGGAATAATTTTGAGTGTAGAGTAATTTGATAATTTAGAAACTGTAGAGTATTTTCCGTACTTTCTGTTCTTCAATGCAGAATTTCCATTTTTTTTTCTTGGATAAACTGCCATTTGTATAAAACTGAAAAGAAAAGTATCAATCTAAAACTACTTTCACAGTCTGAAAGATAAACAGGGATGTAATCACAGATGATTATCACAGAAAAGTAATCCAGGTATTCAAGATAAAAATATTGTTTTTGATGCTTTTCCTATGATACTGTTTGTCCTGATACGCTATGATATGCTATGATACTGTATATACTGTTTGCCTGTGTATATAGTTTTACAATGCAGGAATCCAGGAAATAATATTAAGTAGTCATCTTCTCAGATGCACAATATACATAAGTTGGTACAATGTAACCATCCACTAAGTCTGATTCATATATTGTACTAAAACCAGAAATAATTCAAGGCTTCATATAATAATGCTATCTGGATTTGTTTGAACAAAAATATCAATAATAGATAAGTTCGTAAAGATTCAAAACCATATTAATTTCCATATAAACCTAAACTTTGTGAGTTTTTAATACATACATTATGAGATTTCCCTCCGTCCCCTCTCCCCTATATTCTTATTCGTTCAGATATAAAATAAAACGAGGAACGGTAATATCGAAAGAGGAATGAAAAAGAAACTTTCACGATTCCTCTTTGTTTCTTCTTCTTCTTTTCTCTTTTGCTTCTTTGTGCGCGAAAGCTGATAACAAAAATGTCCTTTGTCAATATCCAAGAAGCGGACACGATTAAATTATATCTGAGATGGCGAAGGAAACGCAAACTTTCTTCACTTACTGATGGCCAAGTTTCATCCATGTTGGTGCTGTACGCTTCTTGCGTTCTCTGAGGTACAGTAGCGGACGAGACTTATCAGGGTTCTTATGTAATTTAAGGGGGGGGGGGGGGAGAGGGCTAATTGATCGATTGTGATATCGGAATACCGGTGACAACTACAATTAAATTAAGTTACAGTAACTGTATAGTGATAGTATAGGGTATAAGTTAGAAAGGTTCTTATACACAATAACTTTTCCTGTTTATTTGAACATTTTATTATGTCAACACTGTATGCGTATTTCAGCAATCGGTCGTCTTTTCATACGGAAGTAGTCAGATATAATAAATAATGAAGATAGTGTCATTAATTCATCACAAACTGTGCATCTAATCAGAAGTTTAATAATATTTTTCATCTTTGTCATTATGTTCTAAATACATGTTTCTAAACTTTCAACGCGTATTTCCATACCCAGAACGAATTTTATGGTTTCTGTTGGACTATGACACACTATCGGCACTTTACCCTGATTTGAACGTTGTTAATTATCAGAAGATTTTTTGTTAACTTTATAATTTATTTACTCTAAAACTCCAGCATATACTACCCAAACTTTCACGCAAACTTCCAAGCATACAACCTATATTAATAGTGCTGTTATATAGCATATAGTATTAAATAAGTTTAGTTAAAAAGATTGGAAGATAAAAAAATAATTAGAATCAGTGTCGATAGTGACTCTATATACCAGCCCTCGAAAAACCCACTCGCTACTAGAAAGTTTCGAGTGGATTTCATCCTCAGTATCGATAGTGACTCTAGTCTGTACCAATATACCTTTGTTATTTTAAATAGATATTTCAGAAAAAAGTCAGTATTTAAGTTTGGATTGTATATACGCTAATTTACATCTGAAAGATATTGTTTGGGTTACACGACAAAAGAGCATTATCAAAATAGCCCTTTAATCTCCAAAATAGCGTGCGATAAAATAACATGTCACCAAGGATATTTCTTACAATGTCATTGATTCTGGAATCTCTAAAATGCGGCGATTGTCATAGAAGCTTTATGATTCAAACACAACAGATTAGTGGAAAATGATAAAATATTCATTAACTCTTCTTAGCAGCAGAGGAAATCAGTGTTAATAAATTAAATTTGGTTACTATTTATATAGTTCATATGGTAGCTGTTAAATACTATAACAATACTGCATTTTGGTATGCAAGCAAGCCGTTTGGCAGGCATGTATATATGACCTCAAAGATGAAGGCCCCCCAAAATTTTCCCTTAAGATACAAGATTGTAAGATTATGAAATGCCTATTTCAAATTATAAATAATTTTCAATAATTCATTTCAAATCTAACCCTTAAATTATA
>JAQIWE010002262.1:0-13592 GCA_034698565.1 Campodea plusiochaeta | reverse complement strand
GGGGTATCAGAGGCATGGATTCTGGGAACTGGGACCAGTGATGGAATAGGTTAAATTAAGGATGGCCCTAAAAAAACGAGACCACTTTTAAAAATGGAATATTTCCTGCACTATTTTTTTTTATTAATTTACTTTGTTTATTGAGATAAGTGTACAAAACAGCTTTTGAAACCAATGACATGTACAGTATAATATGAGAATTACAAACATATGTAGAAATAGTGTCCTTGTTTACAAAATTTGGATGATTATTGTATACCATTTAAAATTGTTTTGAAATATAAACAATGTAATATATTTGAAGATAAAGTCTTGAAATAAAAACTAATCGAAAGACAATCTTGTTACCTTTCTGAAAATATGTGGCCCAATGACACCCTGACCCAGTCTAACTTTGACCGGGACAAGTCACATGGGTGATGGGTCGAACTCGAAAAGATTGAAATATACTAGTGATGATTAAAAACTCTGGTCAAACGAATGAGGAAAAACGCAAGAAAATTCTGCCTATATCATCAAAAATGGAAAAATAGTACTGTAAATTTCGTCCAATGTTGACAACCCATTTAGATTTGTCCATATAACAAGAAAGTAACATTCCGAATAACATAATTTTCTACGTCCCGAGCGATTTTCACCTCACAGCTGTGTTTGGGAGATCTTATATTACATACTGAATTTTTCTATATAGCATTATACAAGACTGATATTTACTTTCACTTGTCATGTAATATATTGATTTCAAAAAACGCATAACATCTTTCTGTAAATGATTACCTTCCTGCAATTTTTGAAATTCCAAACATTAAAGCTGTTATTTTATAATAAAAAGATTCAAAACAAGAAAAACAACTTAATTATTATTCTATCAAGAGGAAATAATCTACGTATATTAAACTATCTTACTCTAAGTACTATACAAAGGACTTCACTATAGACCTAATCTGTCCGAAGTATACCTTAAATATCTACATATAAACGAGAAGTCTACGTAGCTGCGTCTTGGACACTACTGCTGACTTTTGTTGTTATTTTGCTTCCCTAACTGCACTTAGTGCAGTATCTGGCCATCTCTAGTTACAAAATAAAGCACACAACGAAGCACATTCACACTATAGATAATTAACAGAAAAAACATCAGAATTAAAACTATAGTATTACATTTCCCTAATGCCCTGATTAGTATGTTATTTGAGATTTAACTAATCTGAAATTGGTAATTATGAACCTATCACATGACCTGTTCATATTTGTAACAAAACCCAGTTTTGATTGACTTCCAAGGGACATCTACTCTATATAGATATTATCCACAGAGATAAATGACGCATGAATTTATCTTGTTTCATGATGACTACTAATAATGAAACAAAATTATCGCATGCTCACTTTTTATTAAAAATGACACATGCTCTAATTATGTATGAAATTTCTCTTCTCAGAAATATTGATTGACTGTCATTTATTTTATGGGGTGAATTTTTATGAGAAAGAGACGATGACATTGTATTTTGGAATATAATATTATTAGTTAACAGTAAATGCAGTACCCTCTTGCAGTCTGCATTACAGGAAAATAGATGAAAAAAAACTATTGTCGACTATAGCTATCAATAAAACAATATTACAATCGTCAATATGAATCAATAAAGGAAAAACATTACGAACATTAAGTATGATTATTATTTACACTAACATAACTCTGTTAGTACTATTGTTTTAAGTTACCTTGGATTTCCACACAAAAACCTTTAGGTGGAAATGTGCAAAAGTAAGATAGAGAGAATGTGTGGTGCCATGAAAAAGGGAAATGTAATTATTTGAAAGGAAGTTGATGTTTTACCTACAAACTTCAACAAAATCAAAATATTAATGTGATGGAACAACACTTTGTCTATTGGTTATCAAAATTCGTCAGATACTTTTGGTGTATGTAGGGTTCTGATGGCTTCGTTATTTATGAAATTACCACTTCTGAAATGAAATGAAATAAATCTAAATGAAGTGAAATAAATGAAATGAAATAAATCTAAATGAAATGAAATAAATCTAAATGAAATGAAATAAATCTAAATGAAATGAAATAAATCTAAATGAAATTAAATAAATCTAAATGAAATTAAATAAATCTAAATGAAATGAAATAAATCTAAATGAAATGAAATAAATCTAAATGAAATGAAATAAATGTAGGTTGGCAGCTGCAATGTACAGAAAAAATATGAATTGTAACAAATAAAAACACACCAAGAAATAAAATATAACATTTAGCATCAATAGTACTTTCTACTCTTTCTAAAAGCCATCTTGCTTTCACTCTCTTTCATTCCTAATTACTCTCTTACTTTCAAAAACTTCCAGACGATAATTTCATTAACAAATTTCACTCAAAAAGTTAAAAAGTACCATTCCTTCTCTTAAAAAAAAGAAATACAAAAAGTCAAATTACTTCAACTTGCAATAATATAAAGACAGAAAAAATACGTGCTTTGTCTATTAAAAGACTGCAAAAAAGTAACGCACATCAGTAACGCCGCCATACGGTAGAAGAAAGAATTAATAATACGTATTCTATAGCAAACAAAGAAGCGCTGATGATATCGAAATCGGAAAAGCGTGAAACGGGAGGATATAGATTCTTCTTTTTTTTTCACTTCTTCCAAAATGCAAAAGGATGTGATTTTCTTCTCGTGTTTTTTTATAAAGTAAGAAAGATGAAGAACGAAAAAAGGCTAGGGGCAGATTAAGGTAGAAAATAAAAAAAATATGAGTTGTCAAGATTTGAAATATTTTATTGATTGTCATTTTTTTTTGTTGTTATGATATCGATAGAAAATTTTTACTGGATAACCTGCACGTCGTTCCATTCGAGTTTTAAAGTTTTTTTTTTCGCATGCAAAAAATAGTGATTATCATAGATAATAAGAGGCAACAAAAACTGTTTTGAACAAACTTGCCAACAAAAATTACTATAATTCTCAAGAATTTAATTGTTTGTACGTCAATCAATTATTATTTTAACAAGCTAAAAAAATACTAACTGAACAAAAACCTTGCATTAATTAAATATGATTGGAAATTTTATGATATTTATTTCGTGTCGGTAATGGAATAATGTATACCGAAACTAGTCTGTCATGTTAGTCCACGATTTTCAATGATTTTGGAACATGTGTTATTGTGTTGTTTGACAACTAAAACTGATACTATAAATTTACTATATAATATAAATAACGACTATATAAATTTGATGACAATCATTTTTATTGGGGAAACTTCACATTGGACTATAAATTCAGAAATGTGATATCTTCCCTTTTTACAGGTTGCCAATTAATTTGAACTATTATTAAGATACTGTACATATTTTAGTTGGAAATTGATCAATTAAAAAAATGATTTCAGAAAGATAACATAGATAACATTGCTTTTTTTCTCTTAAATTAAAAAAAAAAATGCTGTCAAGAGTAAAAATAAAAGGGACCAAGGTGACTGCTCCTCCATTGAATGGCACTTCTGTTTATATTTTATATTGCGTTAAATGAAATATAACATATTAAAATAGTAAATAGTAAATAAAATGAATATAACGCTTCAGCACTCTTCACTAAAATTTAGTGAAGAGTGCTGAAGAAGGAAAGAACTGAATTTCATTTCAACTTTGAGTCTTTGACACTTGATCGACAAATAAAAAAAATCGAACCATCCCAAATTTCGAGTAAAACCAATAAACTTACTCCGGCTCTGAAAAAGGGTAGAGGAATAAAAAAGAAAGTGGAAAGTGCTAAAGAAAAGTTTGGATTTTCCGTTTTCAAAGTAAAAGGGAGAAAATATTTAATCCTTTAAGGCGTAATCTCTGATGGTAGGCATATGGTCGCAGAAGAAGAAGTAAGAGCAGAAAAAAGTGATGATTGGTATTTGAGCAGAAGATATGATTTGATAATTTGAGGCCAGATGGGAAAGAGAGTTGCTGATTGGTGGAATTGAAACGGTGGTTTTTGTGTTGGTTTTTATAGTTTTGTAAAGGAACATAATAGTACACAATTAGTGACAGAAATTGAATTGTTGCCATATTCGAAGTGGTGACTTATGGTTCGTGATATAGTATTGTAGCTATACCAGAATATTAACTTGAATTATTTTTAAATTGATATTGATTTATTAGGCTTGCAAAGGAATATACAAAATAAATTATTAATGATTTGCCTAAATTCATTTGAATTAAATTATAATAAATTATTAATGATTTCCTGACTACTTTGTGTTTGAAAAGTAAATTAAGAACAATAAAAATTTCGGCTTAAGTTTGATATTCCGGTTTCAATAGCTCAGATGGTTAGGGCATGGTCCTGGACTGACCGAAGTCGTGTGTTTTTATCAGACTTGAGCCGAAATATCTTGTTTTTATTTTTTTGATGCAAAGCAGTCAGCTAATCATTTTAGTTATAATTAAAATGAATACTAAAGGTGAGTAAAAGTCTATCATTGACACACAAAAGTTCAAAAGGCTGCATGAACAGTCAAACGATCTTTCTAATTTCTTTCAAATCAGTTGAAAGCAGTTCATTCTTTTTATCAGAATTATATGTAAAGTTGGACTTGGTCACTAAAGTTTACTAAGTCATAATGCCAAGGGTCAACCCTCAGTGATTCAGCCTAACCCATTGACCCGGTGTCAAGGTCATTTTGGTCTCTCTAGATCAACTGGGTCACTTTGTCAAAATATTTACTACCCAGTCCATCATATATTGAAACCACTCTACGTTTCCTCCATAATACTAATATTCAGTGTTAATAACCTTTATAACAAAAATGTGACATTATTTCAAAATATTTTTGTTTCCACTAGTTTCAAAATCTGCCCGTCAGATTACCCAATTGCTGTATATGACAGAAAAAAACATTTGGCCATCATTCTTTTTGTAATTAGTATACTGTGTAAATGTCAATACGAAACCACTATTATTAAAGCTAAATATATAAATGTGTTATGTGAGAGTAGTTAATTTTCAAATGAGAGCCAAAAATTTAATCAATTGAAATGTACTGTGACTTGTACAATTGTTGCACATACCTTACTAAAAATCTCTGCTGGAAGTATGAAGGATTGTTAACTGATTTAAAAATGTTCCTTCATTTTAATATGAACATACAACAAAGCAAATTTACATCTGATGGTTAGCAAATATAAACTCTTTAACTATCACATTGTTTACTGAGTTATGGAATGGATCAAACGTAATTTGACCCATGAACCACTGACCCAAAATGACCCCAAGAAATTCAGCGCCTTCATTCTCCCCAGTATTATATTTATTTATCTTGATTCAATAATGGGTCGGAATTCACTAATTCACTTTGATCACACTAATTTACAGTAATTCTATAGTGATTTACAAACAAGTTTACAAGATTCATGTTTGTTTTTATGATATGATAAAACGCAATGACAAAATTTCAATTAAAACAAGATCAAAATCTGAATGTCACCAACTCTCAATTACAATTTAAAACAAACAGAAAAATAAAATATATCTCAACAAAAAAAATCCATTACAATAACCAATTTTCTTTTGAAGATAAAACAAAACCCCATACAAAATAACCAACCTACTATTATCTCTCGACCTAATTTCCCATTGTTTTCCCAGTATATTTTGAAATCTCTGATTTGAAGAAGAGTTTTCCAGGGATGATAAGTTTGGCATTGCTTCATGAATACGGAAATAGCCTGAGCCACAAGAAAAATGAACCATTTATTTCAAAGCGATGTTCTTTATGTATGCCTCCGGGTTGTGGGCTAATGCAAAGAAACTGAATCTCTGAATCGCTTATAGGTCGTTATGCGATACGTGAATAAAATGTAAAAAAGGGGTATCACAAGGGGATATTTTGTATCCTTTTTTTCTGTTGGGTGTAATTTGTGGTAGGTGTTTTTAGTAAATGGTATTTGTTTCAGATGAGATTTTTGTATGGGTGTTATATTTTGAGTTAAAATAGATCAGTTTGAGATTAAAGTGACTAATTCAATGGAAAATTTAATGTTATTTTACTTTTATGCCCTTGAACGTGTAAAATCTTTGTTGTTAGAGAGAAATCATTGCATTGCAACTATTGAATCAAAATTGATTGTATGTAATTACTAGAAGTTATGTATTTCCAAATCATAAATAATGTATAAAGAATTGATTCTAATGATCGATTTAAATAAGATTTTATGTATAGTTTCTCATTTTTCAAATATCATGATAATTAATCTGCAGAAGAGATCAGCCTGATAGTGACAATGGTTGGTTGTAAATTCCTGTTGACAAAATTGAACTTCATTTTAACCTTATATTGGGTCTGTACAGATCACAGGGGGTCAGTGCCTCTTGATTAATTGACAAACTGTATCATGTGTTCATTACAATAATGACCACTATTGTAATCTCAATATTGGCATCCAATTAGGTAAAGATTCCGCATGATAAACGTACCTATATTTCTAGAGAATTCTTACGCTTAAAAATTAATTATTTTACAGCTTATAATTGGTTCACGATAAGTAGAAGCGACATTTGATTGTTCGACTAATACTATTAAAGATCTGCAACACCATTTTAAACGATCTGTAAAAACTGTAATAGTACATCAGCTTGAATAATTCATCATATTGAATTTTAAAACAGCACTTTAAATATTGACTGAAGCAAGAGCATCGTCAATTCATGCATAAACAGTGTCTCTCTGGAAATGCTTGCATGTCTGCTTTGATTTGATCAAAGACAAAACTTTCCTCTCTATTTTTCTAAATCCTTCACAGTCAATTGTATTTTGTTTTGAGTGGCATGTATTTGCTCTTTTTGTGTCAAAATATTTTCTTTTATCGTCCATAAAATAGAGATTACGTTTCTCTTTATTGTCTGGACAGTAATAAAATCTTCCAAATCCGGTTTCAATCTTTTTTCTTCGCCGTAAATCGACAAAGATTGTTTAAAAGGGCGCAGTAAAATAGAGCGTTAAAGGCGGCTTAAGGTTATTATTATAAACTTTCAAATAATCTTTAAATAAATTAAAGACTGTTCATAGGATACAATTTGTGAGTATGTCCATAATAGTTTTCATTCTCTGCTAATGCCTTACTCTAAGTGTAAAAATAGTCCGTTATTCACTCTGATATGACACTGTTTCAGAACTCGGTTGATCATCGATGGATCCTTCATCCTTCGTGAATTAGATACTCACTTTATGAAATTCAATTTTATTAATATAGTATATTTTAATTCGGGCATGACTGTTCGTTTTCTGTAATGCAATATCATTTATTACTAGTTACAGCAATATACAATGGTATTTATTTATTTCTGAGATTTGCAGCATGTACAGTAGTGCGTAAAAACCGCCATAGTAAAATAATGCACCATCACAAGAAATCGTAGATATATACAGAAAAAACCTTTACCAACTAATTGAAACCCCTTTTTTTGTTCAATGAAATCGAATGTATATAGGAAAAATACTTTCTAATATTATTGAAAAATTCCATTTTACTTTCTTTCTTCTGGATATTTTGCACTGGTGATGACTATGTAGCTGAAACACTCAGCATGTAGGCTTGAAAAATATAATCAAGTACAGCATTTGCTGAAACGTTTCATGTATGCTGATGTATATTACTAAATATATTTCAACTTTAACATTCGCACTATATAAGTCACTCGTTATTGTTACAGTGTAACGTATAGTTTATTAGTCTGAGTTTAGAGTTTACAATCCTATTATAATTATAAGAAACAAAATTACATCACAAAATGTGAGAATAATGCGAAACAACATCTTTGATTACAAAACGTTAATATTACAGACTGCTGTTACACTTTACTGTTACTGTATAACATCAAAAGGAATAAAGTGACATCAAAGTTTGGGAAAATAGTATTTCACAATAGAGAACACATTACTGAATTGTTATTACACTATGCTAAAGAAGAACTTTGTCTATTCATAGAAATATAATATCCGTTCATTTTCAAACATGAAACGGTGGTTTAGTATTTTCTACTATAGTTATATAACAATGTACTTTGATAAAGTACAACAAAACATGAGAATAATTTTACATATTAAAAGACATCAGATTGATTCTCACAATATTAAACCATTGTTAAAAATATTTATTTGACAGTGGAGTATAGCATAACTATACTTACACTGCGACCAGGTCAGCAATGTGGAGTTACATTTGACCTTTCCCTATCAAGCTCACTACTATTGCAATAAATGGAGAGACGGAGTATAGTCTTCGAAAAATCAATTCTTATGCATTGTTGATGGAAGGCCACAATGTACAGTAGTTCATTATTTCAAATTTAATGATACAACAATATTGTTGTAAACCAACTTCATACGTTATCCTCAGTAAATACAACCTTCTCTTCATATTTATTAAATACATTTATATTTCGCCAAAATTCCGTATATGTACTTACTTATAAATATTTATAATTTCAGTAAATAGTTAAACCCTTAGAACTTATGTCTTTTACAAATTACTGCATAAAAATGACTTTTGTATAATCCTTATAAAGAGGAAAATACATTATGGATAAATTGGTATAATCCTGTATTATTCGTACACTTCAACTTTCGTGACCTAGCGAAGCACTTACCGAAATAATCAAATTATAAAACTCTCGTTTTTACCTTATCCTTAAAGTTATACCGCACGCATCAAACTTCTAAATTACATTAAACTTGGACTTTTGTACAACAAAAGACTTAATTTCATAATCCTAGCTTTTTAACGCAATTTTTTCTCTTCTCTTCGCGTCAGAATTAAAATTCAAGCCACGGAACTTTACACGGGCGCGTCATGAGGCCCTTTTTTGCAAGAAAGTTGTATTATCCTGAAACCACGAAATGGTACGGAACCCAACTGCCGCCCTTGTAGTGCAGGTGTGCATGGTTTCAGTGTATGTAGAGGCTTTGGAAGTCACTTCCCGTATGAAGGGAAGTTTGCTGTGAGGGGCACATTTGGATTTGAATGGAATTCTATATAAAAACTGTGTTCCTCTGTAATGTTCACAGTGTTGGACATTTTCAGAGAAAAAAAAGAGAGAAATATGCCTGTTTTAAAAGTAATGCAGTAGTGTTGTGTTTCCTATAGAGTTCGAGATAAGTGGGAACATGCAGTCAAAATTTTGAATTTCAGGTGGTTCAAACTCTCAGCTGATATTCATTTATCTTTATCCAAATGTTCATTCAAATGGGTGAACCCTTGTGGTCAATTACACAGTCGGCAGGTGCAAGTTGTAGCTCGAACTCACCATCTTTAATTTATTATGTGTTGGTCAATAGAGTGTGAACAGGCTGTACTCTTACATCTAAGCACCTCTAATGTTGGCAGATGGTCATATTTCACGTATTGATAATTTGTATGAACTCTTGTCCGTAGAAAGGAGGAAATATATATCTCTTAATGCAGTATCACTTGATGTGGAAATAAATAAGATCATTATATTCAAAACAATGGAATATTAAAGCCAAACTTAGAATGTTTTTGACCATTTATGTTGAAATATATTGCGACTTGTATAAAGAAACTGCTTTATTATTGTCATAATAATGAGGAATTGTACAGAAATGCATCAGTAATGGAAGCTTCCGACTTCTGAACCATTTTCATAAAAATTATTCTGTGCAGAAAAAAAGTATTCATAGACTATAGTATTATAAACAGCTAAACAAACCTTATGACTTGTAAATTCCTCTTACTTCAATTTGTGCATTTTATATTATTTCAGTTAAAAAACTGTTGCTCTATGATAAAAAAAACATAATCAGAAGTTTTCATCAACAGAAATCTTATAAACTTATTGTAAAATCACTACTGTTCTTATGATGCCAAACTTATTTCTTTGCTGACTTGTTTGAGTCATAAAGTAGCGAATTCTACTAGCATACTGCAAAGCTACCAAATGATAAAGTGGGGAGTAAACAACAAACGCTTTGCATATTTTCCTCTCTAAGTACAGGAGCGGTTGATTCGTATGGGGTAAGTAACCTCAAGTAATACATTGGTTTGTGATTGTACTCTGATCTAAGGAAACTGATGTAAAAACTATAAAACCTTTTACAAATGTGTGGATAAGGAATGTAGGAATACGTATTATATTATTTATTAACTGTTATACCATATTTATTATAAATGAGGTATAAATATAATTCAATTCAAATTGAATTGTATAATCTCCAAATTTTCCATCACCAAACAAAGAGAAACTGTTTAGAAATATAACTTTGCATATACACTTGTATATGTATGTCGTATCATGCTCCACAAAGCATACCATTCAATGTGCTATTTCTTTATCAGAGATGAACCGGGCCAGTACTCTGATCTTGGAGTATCAGTATAATCTCAATTCATCTGGAGTTTTTCTTCAGATTTACTTTCGATTTTGAGAAAATGAAAACACCCGATGATAAATTTGCCTCATGAGTGAAGCACGTTAATAACATAGCTGGGATTAGAATGTCAGGGTAATGGGAACATTTTGCATCCTCGGTATATGAAGTCACCTATCAAGTAATTTTAGTCCTGGACATGTAGTCATTGAGTTAAAATTTAATTTAGCGGAATAAAAATATTGAGAAAAGAAATTGATTGATCAACACAGTATTCATAAATGACACCAACAAATAGAAAAGTTTACCTAAATAGATTTTTGTTACATCTGAGAGACATGGATTCAATACAATTCGAATTTGGTTGTGTTCCGATTGGTAAATCCATAAATGAAACAAATTTGTTGTCAATATTTCAGCAGAAAAGTGAAGGATCTTCTCTGAAATACTGACAAAGATTTTGCTTCATTTATGGATTTACCAATCGTAACACAACCATATTTAAATAGATTTGTTATTAAGGTTGAGCAGCATACAACTCCCCCCACGCCCCTGAAATTCCCTTTGTCTCTCTTTCCGCCAAATATTTGCTTCCATCCTGCTATGCCACAAAACTCTTCAAATCTTGCTGTTCACTTTCTAAGTACATCTTAAGGATGCCACAACTACTATACAGTAAGAAGATTTCTTTCTTAGTTGCAAATGCAAAGTCTCTATACTCCAACTTTAATTAAAGATACTTCTATTAACACTAGATTGTGATGGGCACATTTTATTACTAGAAGGTAAAATGGCGCAGTTTATCCAATAGAGTTGGAAGAGATGGAGGCATTTTACTTTTTGTGTGACAACAATGACTGGTAAAATTTAAACACAGTGAACTTCATTGTGAAAAATTATTACAGTTCTCACTTACAAGAGGGTGTTTCAAAAAATACGTTTCACCCTGCCACAAAATCTGAACGGAAGGTCAGAAAAATGAAACATGTATCATCTGAAAGGTACAACTTTACTCCATTAATCAACATATTCATAAATTTTTTCGAAACATCATTTCCATCGTGATACCAGTTTTTCTAAACAGTTAATGTAAATTTCCCCTCCAAATTTCTTTTCTAATTCTTTTCGGCATTATTTTGACTTCATTGTCAGAAGAACAAAATATTTTTCCAGTACATTTTCAACATATTCATCTACAATAACAAAAAAAACTTCTAAATAAAAATAATAACTTCGGTTTGTAAAACCCGGAAAAGTTGAATTTGCATAACAGAAGCTCCTCCATAGACGTTTTGTATATATAGTTCCGTAATCGGGCAATAAAATAATTTATTTGCAGAGCTTTCGGCTCCTACATTTTTAATATCCTTTTTAAGTCCTTTTGCACTAAATAAAAAAAAATCGAAAAAATCTTTCCAAAATAGTGATAGCGCTGAAACCTGCGATATAAACATTGGAGGGAAGTTTTGCAATAACAGTTCAGGAAAATTGTTGTTAAGGTGGTAAAAATGATACGGAAAGTTTGATGAATATTTTATTTAATAAAGCAAAGATGTATCTTTCAGATGGTATATCCTTTTTTTTTATCCCCCCGTTCAGTCTTTGTGGTTAGGTAAAAGTTATGGAAACTGTAATATTAAATTCTATAAGGAAAGTAAAGCATATTTCTTAATATAGAATTAAATATTAAATGATATTATATGGATGATATTAAAATAACATAGAATTCAAAAGTTGTGTGGTTTAGTACCCTTGATGCAAACTAATCATTTGATTCACACTATTGGAAACTGTTATGGCCCCATAGGCGGTACTACGGAGGGGGGGGGGCAGAGGGGGCATCTGCCCACCCATTAGGTTTCGAAAAGGAGTAAAAGTTAAAGAAATTCTGAAAAATGAATCTAAAACATTTAAAAGTAAAAAAATTAGGCCAAACTTTTGTAAAATATCAGTAAAAATGGTTTAAAATAGGGAGTTTTTACCACAAATTTACAAAAATTTCTACGCTAGCGCCAACCATGGTGGCGCTTCGCGGACGGTCTCCGATGGTGTCATCTTTAAAGATGCTTTTTCTCCTCCATTAGAAATGGTCTGGTTCCGCCAATGGGATAATATTGACCATGTCATTTGCTTTGTCAATGATAAAAAAATCCTTCAAATATCTTTAGAATGAGATGAAGCTGGCGTAACTTAATATTTATTAATTTAGGGATGTGAAACATGACGTCATCCTGGCCATGGCTGACTTCTCACAAGCACATAACAACCCTACTTCATCACTTCATGTTCAAATATTCTTAAATATTAAAACCAATGCTCCAAAAATTTTGACTCCTTCAAAATGTCATTTTGATAACATTATTAATTGCCAATATTCCAAATAAATTACCAATATTCCAAATATAGAGGGGAATCTTTTGCTAGTAACGAATATTTTAAAGCTATATACACCTATACTCATCATCAACATACTATCTTTCCTGTGCAATCAGCCTTCTCAAAATATTTCACAGGAAACTTAAAACAATAAAACTTTCAGTTGGTGAATTTTACTCGATATCTATATCGAATATTGTCGCATTTTACCTTATGGAAAATTATAAAACATTATTGATTTACTATATAGCTGGTTCTCCTCAAGAGGACTCGAGATATGCATTGTCCGTCCGATACATTGGAAAGCTCAAAATATTGGAAAAACATACCCCAACAGTTTTATTATGGGTCCAGGAGAAAGTGGGTCAGAAGTTATGATTAATTTACTTATGGATTATTTTCTATTGTTACTTCACTGCAATATCTATTATTTCTATAACTTTTTGAAGCTCTAAAAGTAGTTTTTCAGTTGATTGTAGTAATTAAACGTATTTTGAATTGTTTTAAATTATTTTCAGAAATAGCAAAGAGGCAAGATTCCTGATGCACTCATTATTGTGGACACTATACTTCGATCTTCGAACATTACGACAATATTGTCCTAAACAACAATACTTCTAAAATCGTAAAAAAAAAAATTAATGAGAAAAAAAAAAAATTTTTTTGTAGGATTCTTTCTTGTTCGGACTGAAGGCACGGAGAAATTTAGACGCGAAAGAAGTACCGATGGATTTTTTAAGCGAAATAAAAACGGATCAAAGACTTTTCATAACATTCTTTTATAGAAGTGGTAATTTCAATAAACATATATTTCGGTGAAAAATTAT
>JAQIWE010002261.1:0-13593 GCA_034698565.1 Campodea plusiochaeta | reverse complement strand
CTAGCCGGGGTAGATTTCGTCGAGATTAACATCAACCCGGGGTTGAATGCGTGCGACCCTCCACCCGAACCCCTACACCCTAAACATCAGTGAAATAGTTTAACATGAAAAAAGTTTCAGTTCTTCTGGACATAATGAAGTAGAATAATGGTGATAGAATTTGAGAAGTACTATGAAATATCGTTTTCACCAAAACTCATATTTTTATGTAACAAATTTCAGGAGTGGTTCGTCAACAAAATTCAGGGGTGGATTAAAGGCTCATTATTTTTCAGCGTCAGTTCCCATTTTCAAAAAAAGATTAAAGGTCCTTGAGAACGCAAGTACAATAGAGAACAAAGAAAGTGAAACGGGACTTGTGTATGGGAAAACGGGACCTCCAGCTGAAAAAAAAAACACATTTAAAACGGTTGCGGGCTAGAGTCAATATAAGCCCAATGATTTAGAAAAGATTCAGGCTTCAGGAACTGTATCATGGATGTGCGACGAACGAAATTTTGATAATTTACATTGGAAACTATACCCATTTTAAAACAGAAATGACAGCCAAATTAGTGGTCTCGTATTATTTTTTAATAAAGTTTTATTCACATTAAAATATGTTAATTTCTTCTTTATTACAGGTGAAGAAGTTGGTTTTGTATTGACTAAACGTATTTAAAATATAGAACAAAAATTCACTGGCGTAAATACATTATATTGAAGTATAGTATGTAATGTAGAATTAATTTTCTTTGAATTAACAGTATAAACTTTAAATTTTGTCTATCTCTAAAAATAATAATATGACATAATTCTACGAACAAGTGCACTATTATATGACTGCTTATCGTGCATGTCTGCGTATTATACTGTTGCATATCTACTAGGATAGATTGTTGAAGAATACTCTGATTCAATTATTTTATATTCAATACATTTCGCAGAATACGCAGAGATGAACTCTTTATAATAATGAATTATGACAAATCATAATGATGGAAATTTTGGTGTTCTTCATGAAGCATATAAACTTTTTTGTACACTCAACCCATCCTCGGGCATTGATTAGTAATAATATTTAATAATAATTATTACATTCGCCTACAAACAGATGTAATCCAAGAGACCATAATTATATCATAATTATTTCTTTCTCTTTTTAGAATATACATGGGTGATTATAATGTCACTTCACTTTTGATGTATATGAGTTATTTTCATTATGCAAAAATTTAAATACATATACGAGGGCTATTCGGAAATCAACCCCTGGCATCTGTAAAAAGGAATGTGAAGCGAAGTAAGAATATTTCACGATGTACAAATTCCAGCTACATTTCTTCTCTATATCCTCACTTAATTTTATGTGAATCGATGCATTTTTGAAGGAATGAAAGCAGTTTTTGTATGCTCTTGTTGAAAAAGTTACCGCCGGTTGTCAGCATACAACTAACTCGTAAGTGTTTTGCTCAACGTCAATTGTTTAAATTTCAGTTTTAACGACGCATGTGGATTTATGCAACTAAAACTGGTTACAGGGATCCTGATAATCAAACTGAACAGTTGTCATAACATCAGGGACATTCCATAAAATTTAGTTCCTCATAAAGACGCTAGCCAACTTCCTATTCTGTGTCATTTGGTTCAAACGTCAGTTTTTTAACGTTCTTTCTCTTTGATTCATTGTTGTCTGTTTGTCTGTCACAAAAAAATTATGCCACTAATTTTAAGATCCCTCATTCATAATGCGCTTAATTCACATTACTACCCTTACTCTGAGAATAATTTTAGTCTCATCACTGACTTTACTTTGCTGAAAAACACTTTGTTTCCTTGGTAAATTCACTGGCGGAAATTTTTTAATGGAGGTATACAAAAATTGCTATCATTTCTTCAAAAATGCATGAGTTACGTAAATTATATAAAATTAAGTGGGGATGTAGAGAAGTGTATTTAACATTTGTATATCGTGAAATATTTTATCATTGCTTCTCGTTTGTTTCCGAAGCTGTTGGGGAATGATTTCCGAAAGCCCTCGTATTTGGTGTGAATAGAATCATAAGACCATGGGTTTAATACTTTAATTGTTGAATTAAAAAAATACAATTTTTTTAAAATTGGCGACCATTTCTTTCATTTTAAAATAGTAGCCTTTTGGTAAAACTATCATTTCCTTGCAACGAATTATAACTTTATTTTTAAAGTTAGAAAACTAATAATTTCGTATTGTGAACTTTGATAAAGTGTAAATAACTCTTCGAAGATTCAGAAATATTCCTCCAATACCTTTAGAGCAATAATGTTTCTTCTTTGGTGAATTTCCTATCTAAATACACAGGAGATGAAATAATTTTACTTATTGTGCATTTTGTTAGAATTTCAACTTGAAAAAGTCATTGCCCTGCAAGTACTCCATAAAATTTTCGGAATTTTTGAATACTGTTTTATATTTAAATACAATGGACTGCAGGTTTTCTTACAATTATCGGACCTGAAACCTAGTAGGTCAGGTAAACTGCTCCAATTTGCAGGAAAGCATTCTTTCGTTGGATTACTGTTTTATATTTACATCAACCTAATTACAGCATCATATCAACTTTGAATCTTCAGAACTATAGGTTTTCTTAAATTATTAACCAGAAATAGGCTGTTATTATTATACGGACAAAACTGTCGCCACTTTGAAAAAAATTGTAAACTTTTTTCGATCTGGAATAAACCACATGGTTTTTACAATTCCATTAATACCAAATATGTGTATGTAAGTATAAAATTGTTGAAAATAAGTTATATATCAAAAGTGAAGTGACTTTTGTAATCACCCTCTACATACAAAATAGAATGAGTGTGAGAATAGTTTAGGATCTCATACAGGATCCAAAAAACATTATTCACTTTTATAGTATATTTTTAATATTGACATATAATTATAGGCAACATTTTGTGTGATGGCAATTTTCCTCTCCCCTCCATACTGAAAATTCTTATAAAAAAAAAGAATCAGAAAAGGAGGTATAAAAACAGTGAAAAGCCAACTTATAACATCTACAATATCTACAATATTATAATTATTTTTTATAAAATTTAAGTTTTCATAGCTACAAATGCTATCAATTCATAATATTTACATGGTTTACAGTTTCATTTGTGAACGATATTATTATTTCGAAGTAATGCACCTGTTTATACACTCGAAGGCCACCATGTAATATAACAGGAAACATTAATGTTTAGAATATGCTTGCAAACTTGTGCGGGTTGGCAGAACAGAAAATGCTGGCATGCTTTGCTCAATAGAATAATAAAAATTTAACCTTCATATAACAGCAATGTCATGATCATGGCCGCATGTGAAATATGGTATTTCAGTAATATTTTCACTTGGTCGTATCACTTTTGACTATGCTATTGTACTATCACGTATATAATAAATATTTTATAACTTTCATTAAAGGTATATCATATCGAATTCCTGTACTTTTTTGTTCCATAATGATGTTTCTCTTTGTATTTTTTAGCGAATTAAAAAAAAAAACATTTATGTAATTGCTCCCAGCCGTTATCGTGATATATCCATCTGAAAAACATCTACACCACCCAGCCACATTTATGACATCATCGAATTTCTTCGGGATCTTGTTGTGTCCAACAAACAGCTTTATTTATTATGCTGTTTATTACCTTATTTTCTGAAATTTAATATGCTGATATGAGAGAGACAAAAAGCGTTGGATTTTGAAGTTATTTCTTAGATGTTAAAAGTTCATTTTTATTGCTGCATCTTATATTATTTAAATATTTTAAAATCTTTGAATTTACAACTACTAAAGTACTTACCGTACTTCAATACTTAAATGAAATGAAAATCGTTGAATTGTATAAAAGCAGGGTTATATTAGGACAATATTATATTGTTAGCAATATACCTTAAGCATGTATACACCAGGAGCAATTCAGAAGGTACGTGCCGTACTGAAATTTCGAAAATAATCTATTTACATCACCTCCGTTAATCTCCATCATTCCCAATCAACTTTTCCAATAAGATTTTTTTTTTTTTTTTTTTTAAAGAAGGAAGAATTGTTTCAATCTTTTAGAAAACATTATATTTAAGCAAAAATATATTGCCACTGAATTATGTTTTTCGCCAATGCTGATGGTGATGACCGCTTCTCGGAGTCGGAAGCGATAATATTATAATGGAATAAGAAATCTCATTGTCCAGTCTACAAAAGCTATATCTGTATTAGATTAGTTTCTATTAACGAGAATAAGGTATGACAGAGACTGACTAAAGACTGACACGAAGTGTACATTTACAGAGCAGTGGTGCTACCATTCTTCTGTAAATCCCTTTTACTTGTCAGTCGGCGATAGTTTTAGTAAGTTCCAGTCAATCACTCTCATATAAATCTCTTAGTAATGTATATTTATGAATGTAGTAGAAACAATGTGGTGACTTAGAATTTTACGAATTGAATGTTGGTGTATAGTATATGGCTTTCTCAAAGTTCATAAGAGAGAAAGGTGCAAGAGAACAAGACTACTGGACGCTCTCTCAATTTATATGGGCCAAAAGTTTGTTGATAGATGTTGAAATGATAATTTCTCAAGAACCCTTTATTAAAATTGAGTCTTGATTCTACAGCAAACTATTATAAAAGTTCAAGTAAACTCTTTCGAACAATGATAATATTTATTATCTATATTGTGGAACTACTGTCAAGGTTTCGTTACCATAGCATATTATATAAAAAAGTACCGTAGAAAAAATGTTTGTAACGAGGGGAAAAGTATAACGATAAACTATTTCAAAAACGTTGGATAGGGTATTGCAGTTTATAAATTATCAAAATGGAATATGTCACAGCAACGAGTATATTCTGTTTATTGTTATAAACATAGCATTTGATTATTATTGGGTTACACATAACTCTGCATGTATGAGTGTAAACCTACAGTACATTATTGAAGATTGGTTTGGAAATGAAACTTCACGGCTTCTGAAGGAAAAGCAAGAATATATTTCCGAAGCACTCCCAATGCATATAGGACCTATCCTGTAAGCCCTCCACTCCGCCTACAGTCAAGAATATTTCTTTGTTTGATCACTATCCTCCTTGTCAGAGAATTTCCTCCTCCTCTCCTCCTCCTTGAATTCAAAAATTGAGTCGGATATTTCCCTCACCTCCTCCTCCACTCCAAAATTAAATATGAGGCTCACCATCACCTCCTACTCAACTTCAAATTAACAAAAAAATGCGTTTTTAAAGTTTTTGCAACAAATTTATGTAGAAATGACTTTTATGTATTATTTATTTTTTATCATATTTATTTTAAACAGAATCAAAATTTAAATCCAGGGAGTACTCAATGCCACCTCTACCCAAGATTACCTTCACTCCACTCCGAAATTGAAATTCAAGATGACTAGATGAGGTCCATCACTCTATCAATATACAGACTTCAAGTAACTAAAACTGTATATAGACACAACAATCGGGATGAAAATGTTCATTAAGATTGAAATTAAAGATTTTTCAAAATTGAAGGTTTTGAGTTTAATTATTTACATTATTATTTTTTTAATTATGAATTTAATTATGTGTATAAAATTTAAACAAATATAGTTGGAAACGAAAGTTCCTCCATATATAACACATTACTTCCAAACTGTAGTTTCTCATTCCCTAAACTTAAAAATATTATTTATGAATTCGTTTTCCTTGTATAATCCTTCACACTGCTGTTGTATTTAGTGTTCTAAATAAAACCAAATACTTCCTGCTAGTTATGATAGCTGCTTCCGGTAATCTGTGACGTTTCACGAATTTTAAACTCATTGAACATAGCAATAACTGCGGTTATACTCCTCACAATAGTCCTCAATAGTACAATACACGCAGATCTCTTATCAGGTGTTCTGCTGTTTATAGAGCTTTTCAGTATAATACTGTACATGAGGAGCAACAAGTGTTTGGGATGTTCTGAATGTGTGCGGTATATCATTACATTGTCAGTGCTGACGGACGTGCCACATAACCATTTTATGGAAATGGATTTATTTCTTTTTTCAAAATAATTCAACAATTTGAACAAAGTAAGTCACCTTTAAATAATATTGTTCTTGGATTGGAGAAAAAGTTGTATTGTTGCAAAGCAAATATTTTTGGTTGTCTTTATTTTCAAAAGATTCAAAAGTTTAAAATCAAAATATGAACACTTTTCTGCTTGATTATTTAGCAGAGACTCTGCTCAGTCTCTGACATAGCTCTTCATGAATCATGAAATATAAATATAATGTATGAAATTAAACTTGTCCCATTTAAGACTAATTTCGCTTATCGCCTTTTTCAATTTGGTCATTTAGTATTCGCGCAGTATAACTGGCCAAATTAAAATAAAAAAAAAAAAGGCAAGCGAGATTAGTCTTCAATGAGACAAATATTACTGAACATAAGTTAGTAGAAACTCAAAAATTTTAATGAAACTAATTTTAAGAAAAACTACATCATTATTTTCTGTGGTTCATAGTAACATTAGGAAATTTATTATGTGATACAATAATACAAAAAATTAAGACTAGTAAAAATATACCTGAAATATGTGGCCGTAGAACTTCGTTTAAATATGAATAGTAAAAAAAATGCATTATCTAGTTTTCGGTTGACTACTCTCAAAGCTCTTGAAATGATTATCTTTAATTCATAATACCTTAATTATCTTGTTTGGTATGATGATATACAGGATAAGATAATTATGTCAGTTATAGCGTAGCTGTTATACGACTCTTCAAACAAACTTTCCTCATTGAAGTAATATTTATTAAAATAATAGCGCAAGTTTATAGAAGAGAAACAATATATATAAACTAGCATATGAAAAAAATATTTCGCAATAAAGTATGATTTCAGGGCAGTTCTGCCCATCAGCTTTGTAATAGCAAAGTTCTATTTGTTGAGAATGTTGACTCTTATATATACAGACTTGTCGCAGAAGAGTATAATTATATTAACTTTGGTATTGACCACTGACCATCCATATGAGCTCATCAAATCCCTGAAATTGTCCATTTGCAGTGTTCTTACGTTTAACTCGTAAAATTAAAAAAGTAATACTGTTTTTATCATGCAATAGAATAATGTGACTTTGTGTAGTTATTATTCTTTGCTGATATTGTAATTCCCGAGGATGGAACTGTGTTCCCGAAACCGGTTGATATTTTATATCTACCCCTGGATTAAAGGCTCAAATCTGAACTGATGAATTTCATTTCAATTAAAATCGTCCAGGTTATCATCATGATAATATTTAAGTAATTAACACCTTATAACAATATAGATTATTCACGATCTAATACACTATTTATTTTTCGGGAGATATAATTGTGGCTTCTTATAATCGATTGTCTGTAGCACTTGGGAAAAGGTTTTGAGAAATAATAGAGGCCATAATTATTACTGTAAATGAGGTTATCACAGTGCTAGTTCATGAACTAATTAACATAAAGCAAGAAATCATATATTAAATTAATATAATTATGATATTACAGCAGCTATTACTGTACATGACAATAGCTCCTGCACCAGTGGGTTCCTGATTCTCTAGGGTGCCTATTTATTGATTTATTGTATAAGGTATCACATTAAAAAAAATCATATCCAAAAATTGCTCAAATTTAAAAAAAAATGTTGATAAACTGGGCGAACTAAACGCTTCGAACCAGTTTCCAAACATTTCAAAAGAAAGTTTCAGCTATATAGACATGGCTGTGACACCAACTTAACGCTCTATTTATGCTATATAGGAAATGGTACGAGGACTGTTCACTAGAGATGGAACAAGGGGAACAGATTCACCGTCCTCTACCACCAGTTTAATATAAATTGTCGAAAATAAAGCATGCTAGTACAGAATTTTTTTTATTATTATTAAGAAGAAGTTCTTCTCTTTTTTTCTTATGTTTCATTTTAAAAATAAATATTCAACATAGATTTTATATACAGAACCAGAAAATCACACATTATTTTATTTGAAAAACTTCGATTCCACATTCATGTAATAGAATTCTCTAGCTTTTGGAATTACATGTTCAATTCAATTCACGTCGTCAGTTTATTGTTAAAAAGGAAATTATTTCTTTTACATTAACAATTATAACAACTAATGATATGATTATATGACACACAGAGATAAAAATTTTAAAATATGGAATATATAATATGAATTTTTAATATTATAATATATAAATTATAAATAGATTTGGTATAAAAATAATATAAATAGGTATCACGCTAACAACAATTGATATATTAATAATCTTTAAAATAACACTATTCATAAATAATATCACTATAATTAATTGATTTCAATATATTTAAAAATTTCGAAATTGCAAAAATCGCTGCAAAAACTATTTGCTTTCCTGCTATACATACCACTAAAATATAATTTTAAGGTTTTTATCGAAAAAGTTTCTCCATGTGTAGAAAAATTCTTAAAATTTAAACTTTTTGAAGTTTTTGCGAAAATATGTTAAAAAAATATATTCATTTTAGATTGTCGTTATAATTTAAAACGACTTCCCTATTTGAAATCAACATACACAGTAAACATAAGGGGAATATATCACATAATTTAGAAATTAAGTAAAATATGCGCATCAGTTACAAAAGTTTCCTAGGAAAGGCCCTGTAGTAAACGCTATATAAATTCCTGTGTAGATCGTAATAATGTACATTTGTCGTGATGACCTTATGTAATAACTAGTATTTTAATTTGGAGGCCATTAAAAGCTACATATGTGATGGAATAATGTATATTTCATACTTGAAATATATATTATCATAATAATTTCATTATTCATAATTTTACCGAAATGATGCTTTTAGTTATGTATTTGAAGGCCCATGTTATTATATTATATTCATATATGATCAAGGTAAATGAGAAAGGTTTATTATAAGATTAAATTTTTTCTCCTGAACAGTTAAAAAGGAGAAATGGAAATCATAAATCCATAAAGAAGTTAAAATTCGTAACATTAGCTTTTAATGTATGATGGTATATTCAAAAACCTCCGAATAGTTGATATCTTCTTACGTCACAACCTTTTCTTGAACATAATTTTTTTCTTTCTGCAAAGACTCAAAATACTGAAACGGAGGAAATATTGTGAAAATTATCCATATCATTATCCCTATAATGGCCCCTTTCCACTGGATGAAAACACGGATGTATTGGTGTTTTCACCCTTGATTTTCACCTGAGATGAGATGAATATAGTAGTTGAAAAGTTTCAACTTTTGAATTCATCTACAAAATTCAACTGGGATGAAATGTTTGGAAAATGGCTGATTGTTTGTTCCGGTTATTTTCATTCCTTAATTTTGTGCATTGCAGCAGTATTTTAAAGTAAGTTTAATTTGTTAAGATGACAATAATCTCTGTTGAACAGTACGGTATGTTATTATGTTTTATGACTTTGAAAGTACTCGTCTCTTTTAAAGATACAGAAACCGACAGGTTGTATCTGTTTAGATGCATTATTTCATCCGATTTGTCTGCATTTTGAACTATTCAGTGGAAACACATGGGGTGAAAATTTAAGGATGAATTTAATTTTTCATCCAGATGCAATATTCATCTGATGAAAATTTTATCCAGTTTAACGTGGCCTTAAAGGAGTAATTTTTTCCAGAGCGAAGCCATCTTTTCCAACACAGTTTATCGGTCTCTAGAGAAAGTGAATACAATAAAGGACAAAGAAAGTAAAACGGGATATGTGTGTGGGAAATTGCAGCTCCTCGCCGAAAAAAAATATAGGTTTAATATTGATGACTTTCATAAAATATGTATTCCAAGAAGCAGTACTCCTTTCCTAAACCAAAAATAAATACCTTATAATAATACATTGATGCCTTTCCTAAGAGAACAATAATGCAACATAATGTTCTTAAGGGAAAATTTCGTGAGTGCAAAGACTCCAAGGAAGAAAATGTATTAAATCCGCCACTGCCAAGCATATATTTTCAGTGTTGTTATGTGAAAAAGTACACATGTAATTTGATGTTGCCTGATTTATTATGCTCTCATTTTGTGTCAATTACCATCTAAAAGAGATTGCAGCGTTGGCAAATTTACAGAGAATACTTGTCATTGGATCGGCAAAATATCAAAAGTACGTTCGATTATTATAGGGGGTTCAGATAAATAAAACATGAGGGGGGAAAATGAAAAGTTACGAAAAAATGCATTTTGTGCACATTCTATATTTGGATAGTATAATATTGTATATTAATAATGAAAATATAGACCTTTAAAAGCCTGGTCTGTTTGTATAAGTATTGATATCCTCGTATATTTTACGTCTCTTTAGTGGACGAAATTAAATATACTGTAAATTAAATAAATGAAAAAGTTCAAGTTAAAGAATATTTTATTATTAACTTGGTCGATGTAAAGATATGAGCCGTTAAATTTTAAATCCGACAACAACTACAAATATTGTAAATTAACATTGTCAATACCATAACTGAAGCCAATAGTCAAGGAGCCAGAACCTGAAAAAAAAAACTTTTCGTTCAACCAGGTGTACTGCTTGCGATATTCTGATAACAAAATCTGGAGTTACGTACATTATAAACCAAAATTTCGATCATACTGAGAATCACGTAATCGCGAAAACAAAGTGGCCGCTAAATAATTACTGATACCACAATTTGAAGTGACATACTACCTAGGGTGGTCACATATGACCTGTATTACCATGTTAAGTGGTCAAACCTTAGATGTATTGTGGGTTATTGTGCCAAAACCTTTTATTAGAGGTCCTACAGATAGTGGCTCCTTGACTACAAATATTTATAACTTTTTCAAAAAGTTAAGCTTTTATATCAAGACAATAAAAACTTACAACACCATAGTTATGTCAACACTGAAATGATAAACAACAAATAATCTATTTCAGTTGTCACTAACAACTCTTGAAGGGACTGGACATTGAATAGTTTGATGATTTTTGAAAGAAGAATGAACAAAATCGGTCCACCCATTTTGGAGATACACCCACCTGAAGTTCACAGACAACTGACTGAGTTACCTGTGAACCTCTTTTCCAAAATCTTTCGAAGCTTATAACTTGTGAACCATAAGTCGAAATTTGATCACTCTTATTCTTTTTAAAATCTTGAAATTAATAAAAACTGTTTGGTTGTTGTAAAGCTATTACATGTTGAGATCCAACAATTCACTTCATGATTCTTTCTCATGAACGGAAAATAGTAGAATGATAATTTTTATACCAAATGATATAGAAATATTAGTACTATCAGTACAATAAAATTAAAGGAAAACTATTTCGCTGTCTAATTCCTTTAATAACTTGTGATATATAAAAGTGTTAAAAAAAAAAAAAATTTGACGATTATTTAAGAGGAAAAATTGCCAATTTTATCTAATGTATATCTTGTAATAATAAATAAATTTCAATATCAGTATTAATTATTTTATATTTACCGTGCACACATTTAATTTCGTTGATATATTACAATACGCATTATCAAAAGTTTGGCGATTTAATATTTAAAAGTTTCTTCTTTCTAATCTTATGGAAATTCAACAGCTGTATTATACACTGACAATCAAGAATATTAAATTAATGAAATTATTATTTTTATTTCAGTTTCGTTGCAGTTTATGGACAGCAAAGCACATGTTATAAGTAAGTATTTCGAATGTTCTATTATCTTATATATTTATAGTTGTATCGACCACTAGGGGTTAAACCATAAAATCATATTCCGTTCATAAGTTTATGGTGGCGCTCCTCGGAAGGCCTTCGACATCGCTTTGGCATATCCCCCACTCCCTTATCGAAATCCTGGCTACGCGCCTTGTTTATAGAAGTGGCAAAATCCATTAATAATTAATTTATATATCAAAGATTGTTATTGTACTGACGAATATTACACTAGAGATACAATTCAACAGTCTGGTGGTTTAGGTTTCAGTCTGGTGGGAACGGGGGACTGCCTTCACCTATCTAGGAAATCGCTCTACCGTGGTTTCGACTATCAATAATCTTTCCCTTTCTATTACAGTAACGCCTGTTGCAAGGGCCGTCAGAATCCGAACCCCACAACTGGAGATGGTTATCTGCAGTTCAGATCCAGATGTCAAAATGGAGGTTTGAACTGCGTTGAGAAAACTGGCTGCGAACTGTGTTGGTGCAACACGCCAGGCAAACCAAATGGGAATAACAGACCACCATGTGATTGGCCATGTTAATAATTCAAATTAAATGTTTGAATTTAGAACTTGAATGTTCTCAATAAACTGTGGGAAAAAAATATTTGGTCTTTCACTTTTCTGAAGATCTCCGTTAACCTTTATTTTACTTTCATATAACTACCACATTTTCATTTTTGCAACAATACACTGATATTCTGATACAATGCACACAATCATTATGACTGTGCAGAAGCCAAAATTAAGTTATAGGATAAGGATCTAATAGACATCCAACGATTTATAAACTCGTTTGCACTATTTTGATAAGCAATTTGCTATAATTAAGTTTCAAATAAATAATCAGAAACCCTAAAGTAATAAGAAACCCATTTTTACTCGCGTCGTACTGTAAGGTACTAGGTAGTCCAGGTCATTCGTAATGTAGTTGGTATATCGATGTAAGCCTACTTCATAAGTAAAATTATGAAAACATTCTAGCTTTAAAAAATTGCATCAATAGGTATTTTGCTTTACTTAAAAACAAAATCAAAAGGAACAAATAAACATTAAATAGAATAATGAGTTAGCAGTCATTTATTTTAAATAATATATCTATCCTGGGACATCTGCAATCATTCGTACATTTCCTTTAATAGATTGCCTAGTTCACAAGATTACGACGAAAAGATGTGGTAATTTCGTAAAGCCCGCTTACTATACGCAATAATATAGTTAAATACCATGCTAATTTAAGAAGGTATGTATAATAGGTCATTTATAGTATCCACAACCCTCAGTAAACTACCCTAAATCAAACACGAATAATTACTATCACTTTCAATTGAGCAAGGGCGGTTTTAGGGATGGTTTAAGACAAAACTTTTCTAAAATATCCTAAAATAACTAAAAAAATATTCAGAAATTTTAATGAAAACCAACTAAAAGATGCACTTTTATGTTAAAAATAATGATTTTTATTGATGTCGCCACTTTGGCAAATAGTCCGCCAGTTATACCTTTTTAGCTTTAAAAAAAACTGGCAATAATCTTTAACTCTTGTTAATTCATAAACTGATATAATTATAATAAATATTTATTATTTCGAACTGATCTTCACAAATTTACAAATACTCACAAATTTAGATATTTTTTTTCATAAATGGGAATATGGTCTCAATTATTTACATTTGACATAATTTCCGAAAACGAACAACTCGAAATAATTCCTACTTGACGTTTAGATTATTTTTTTCACATATTTTCTAAAATTTTATATATTCATAAATGATGAAATGACAGGAATATTTCGGTGGATGGTAAATTCATTTCGTATTATAAGCCTGGGAGGGGGCTCTCCATATGAGATGGGGGGGGGGGTCA
>JAQIWE010002260.1:0-13595 GCA_034698565.1 Campodea plusiochaeta | reverse complement strand
TCCTCTAATATTCAGTGTAGTATATTTCCATTTGATATTTACATTAATCATGTGTGATTTGCCAGTCTTTGACTCTCTTACCAATTTAACTTATAGGTTTTCCTGCATGGACTAAATATTTTAGCAAAAACACCACGAAATTATACATCAAAGCAGTACATTCTGTATGTAGAATTTACAAACTTGTAAGAGAGCGCCACATATAGTTGAGTTCAAATTTTCAATCTGTTAATCAAGTTCTATCCCTAAAAGGTCATGCTTTGTAATCTATAGTGAGTAGATTGACAATTAAACAATGTTCTTGATATGCTTGGCATATATTTTTGCAGAGTATGTAATACCTAATATCAACGAACCATTTATTTTGCTTTGATTTTTTCTCAGTGTTATTACCTAAATTGTTTTCATAATTAACTGCGAAAAGTCTCTCACGTTCTGGAACACCCAGTATTTGGTAGAAAGAGTTAAAAGGACAAATCGATCTGAAAGTGATCGTGAAGTTCTGAGAGTAGCTTCAGCGGCACTTCTTGATGGAAGTCTTGTCGTTTGATGTCCAAATGTGAGATGATCTCTCGATGTTTTCGATCGACAACAATCTCCACCAAGCATTGATGTAGCAAAACTGAAATAAATCAACGTGACAACATTTTATCTGAATTTGTAATAATTATTACACGAACAATGAATTCCAGTTTTATCAACAAATTGTCAGCATATATTTTCTAATTTTTTGGGATAATTGAAAGTACTTACAAAGATCTTATTTAAAACAAAAACTAATAAAACTTCCGATGATTATGATTACAGATGTTTAAAACTGTAAAAAAATGTTTCATATTCGAACACTCTGTAAGTGATGCTCTTGCGAACAGGACTCCTGCAGTTCATCAGATATTTTTACTTATAAGTACAATGGATTAGCATTCCAGGGGTTTCGACCTCCTGTAGTCTTTGTGTTGTAACTATACGAGTTTCCCCAAAAGTACGTACAAATAGATGTCATGTGGAGCAAGAGAAGAGCACAAACTATAGAACGGTATTGAGTTTGTCACAATGAGAATATGAGTTTCCCCTCGAATTTTATATTGTTACAAATTACATTGTTCTTTTTACTTAGTTTATTTTATGGTTGTTTTTACAATTACTTTTTATGTTGCCATTAAGACCTCAGAAATACTTATTTATAAGGTTATTAATTTTAATTTACGTAAGATTATTTTTGAAAATTACACGCAAAACTTTTTGCAACTTTATGTCGCAGAGCATTTAAAAATAAATAATAAAGTAAGCCAAATATTTACAAGAAATGAACCTACCTATAAACTCCTAATGTTTAGTGGGACTAATATCTTACTATTGTAATTCAATGAAAGAAATGGAAATAAAGGATCATTATGAAGATAAAAAAGTAAATTAAACGAGAGTCAGATAATTTACTTCTTTATTCCAAACAAGCTGAATTGATTTTTCTATTCACATATTGTAGACTTTAATTATTTATTAATAAATTAACTTTACATCTGGGTGCTCTATTTTATAACAGCGCGTATGACATTGAAATAGAATAAAATACATCTGTAAATCAGTAAATATATTACTGATATTTAAATGTGTTTATAAAACCATATTGACACTACAATTCTTACTGTAGTAAAGTAAACTAGTAAAGTAGTAAAGGGTGTAGTAAACTGTAGTAAAGGGTGTCCCACGAAAAAGTTACGATTTCATTTGGTTTAAATGGGCCGCTGTAAATGCCAATATTTTTGGAAATCTTCAAGCTGAGATAATAAAGTTTTAATTCAGCTGGAAATTTTTAATATTTCTTGTCAAAATAGCTCACAGCAGTGAGATATCTCGACAAACAAATTTCCAGAAAGTTCCGAAAATGGGCATATAATTTGGCTTTTCAAGTCACCAAATTTGAGCCCATGTGATTAATTTTTGATGGTTTCTTATAGAATAAAAGGTGTTTTTGTGATTGAAAACAATTAAAAGAAGTCGTTTCCGCTGTTTAAACACAAAATAAATAGAATTTTTAGCGTCCCAATGCAGCCATATGAAATCTATTCATTACGAAACATCAAAACTTATGATATTTCAATGAAATCTTGAAATATTACTTAAAAACAAATTCCATATTGAGCCATCCAGGTGATGATACTTACCTGAATCAGTTAGATGAATGAAAACTTAGTTACTAAAGGTACGTAATCATGAAATCGTAACTTTTCCGTGGGACACCCTGTATATTTGTACAAAATAGTATTAAATTAACTATTTCGATGAAGTCATTCGGCAAAAACACCAAATAATTTCCATTTTGTTATTCGCAACATGCAAATTTACCACATCCAAAAATACATAATTTTAAATCAATAAAGCATTATTTTACATATAGTGGACACATTCAACTCTATACACCAAAAACTATTTCTATATAACTGCTGATCTGACCATCAAAGCGAACATATTTCATATGTTATATTAAAATACATGCATACAATACAGGACTCGTAAATAATACATGCAGAGGCAAGGAATTATGCAAATGACAACTGTAGTAGAATAAAAAACGTAATTGATTAACGAACTGTGGAATAGCATGGTGAAATATTAATTCATGAGTGAACGAATTAGTTTAAACGGGTGAGGGCAAATTTTATTTTTGGGTGCTTTTTACAAAGGTGGTGCTTTTTTTAAAAAGGGATCATCGTAGCGATGTGCTCTTTGTGATGTGTTGTATAGTATTTTGCTAATGATTTTTGTTAAAAATTAATATTCAACGAATTTTTCGTTCTCCATTTGAATCAAACTCATAAAATTTGTTTCTTGGTTGTGATGTCAAGTTTTAGAATTCTAAGTGAAATAATTTATGTTGCTATTCGAACTAATATTGCAAAATCATACTTGGGCATTATCGAACTTCTTTGGAACTATAAATTTACTTACTTCCCAATTTGAGTCAAGCGTATTATTTAAATTAAATCTAGAGATATTGCAATTCATTCTGTTAACCTTCTGCTCTTCACCTAGGAATCTACAGCAAGGGCTCACAGAACGGGTTATAGAGATAATGCAGATTTTTATTAATTATTTTACTTATTTACCAATTACCAACAAACAAATGTTCAATTACAGGTAATTACAGGTTGATAATTATAACAGAATATTAATATACAATATAAATGTGTCAGCTAGAACTGTAATGCTGCAAATGAAGCCTACAAATTTGTCTTACAGTATAAAAAAAAGTTGAAAAGTTTGAAAATGGTTTTAACCATATCGTTGTAGTTAATTGCGAATCTGATTATTATTTTCTTTTCTTTCAGGTAAGACCTACTTCGCTTTTGAGTCAAGCGTCAGTCTCCCATTCAAATGGAAAGGTCAGAATCAAATATTGTCTACCTAAATGTTGTTCCATGGCATAAAAGTATTTTAGATAATAGTAAAAGCTGACCTTATAGTCTATGACTTCTCTTACAGATTCCTAGTTCAGGATAAACTGTTGTATGCAATTTGTTTATAAATGATTTATTAGCATTAGGAATTTGGTAGAGTGTCATTATACTAAAATAGTGAATGATACTATTTTCATTAACATTTCAGAAGTTTTTTAACTGTTTCAGTTATAATTATTAGGCAGCCAACCTCCAAAATAAAAATGTCCACTGATGTATTCTTTACAGTGAAACTCATTTCAGCATCAAGGAAGTTACAGATCTGATAACTGTATCGTAACTTTTCAAACACTGCCGCTAAAATGGAAACCTCAAGTCAAATAATCTTGAACTTCCCTTGAAGAAATTGAATAGAAATGGAAGATAAAAAATACTCACCCCCTCCCCATTCTCATTTTACCCTCTCTATTCTCCCATTCTCGTAATCTCGTAGCCTTCTCTAGGAAATGGTCATATATCTATTATTTGGCTCGTACTACTTGATTTGGTCAATTCATTTTTGTTTCTTGGGTGGATTGGGGGGGGGGGGCGATGTTCTTGGCAAGAGAGAAAGAATGAGGGAGGGGGTGGAAGAGAAGCTGACGTTGGATCTTTTAGAAATTGACTTTTTTCTTCGGGCTGAGGGTTCGGGACAGTTTTTTTAGCGATGGATTGATGTAGGGTACGTAGGGTGATGTCGAATTTGGGGAGCTGAAATTGGCCACTTTCAGTGTAATTCGTATAAAGAGAATAAAAGAACTTGACCAGAGTTAAATAAAGTAATTTAAAGGGTTACCTGCAGCTAAATTCACTTTTCTGATATTATAACATAATATAAGTCTTCTTGATATAAATAACTCATATTATTTTTTTTACCTCCCAAAAATCAACGGTTGTGGAGATATTCGCCTTAGAAAATGCAAGAAAATAAGCTGTAAGGCAGCGTAGCAAGCGTGGCCCAAAGCAAGACAACTGCTGATATATGAATAAAATGATTAATCTGCATTATTTTTAAGTCAGTTTTGCTATTACTTAATAGATAATTATGTGTTCTGATATGTGTTTTTCAGCAAATAATTTGCATATTTTCTCAAGGCAGTGAAATTCAGAATGTATGTCCTACCTTGTGGAAAATCTATCGACTATATAAACAGAAATATCTCTTGATCTGTTGGTTAAAAAATATCAAACTTTTTGCAAAAAATTCTTTAATTATATGAAGTACTAAAAAATCACAGAAAACCGGAAATTCATTATCTGCAAGTAACCCTTTAAAATTGACATTCTCATTCGTGAATGCTCCTTTTCAAAGAAACGTTCCCCATTTTCTATTGGATCGAGGGATTAAAGACATCATTGAAAAATACAACATCTCAGCATGTCACTCAAAACTGAATTCCTTCAATATTCGATGATGAGTTTTATATTATATACAGAATCCTCATTGTCCATTGCAGATCAGAAATTAGAACATTGTATGAATTAGCATAATGTATAAATACTTTCGCCATCTCTAGCCACTGAAATAAATTTGGAAAATCAGCAGCTTCGGCTTCAATAATTTAGTTTTGTGACGAAATCGAAAGAAATATACCACCATATAAACTTCCAGGGCATTTTGAAAATCTGATAAGAATACTGCCAGCATGCTACTCATGATAAAGAGTATTTCACAGACTAAGAACCTTTAAAAAATAAGAAAATTTAACGCAAGTTCAAAGTTATTTTCCTTATTTATTCTCATACATATACAAAAGAAAAATCAGAAACACCCATTATTGTAATTTTAGACGAACAATCGAGATCCTTTTCTTGTTATGTCCCTGCCAACAAACTTGGAAACTAGAAAGTCCACGTGGTCCAGAGTTTTTTGTAGAGTTTTTTTCTAGTTGGAAAGAGGATTTCGTTGTATTTTTTTGGTTCTTGGTTTTAATGGAGTTGTGGTGTCAGTGGACATTGGATATATCATTGTTTCTGTTCACACTTCTTACTTCCTAGTGCTATATACTGTATATACGACTTCAGACATAAGCTTTTTGGAAAGCCATGGTGTGATAGAAGTCAGGTACATTTTTAATGACTGAGAAAATAATTCTGTTGGAAAAAATAATGTTTTTCGCGCTAAATTGAATAATCTTGCTGCGTTAGTTTTGGTGTAATGTCCACATGAAGATTTTATGTCCTGTGGAAAAGAAATTTGCTATGAAGTCTTGTGGAAATTTTCAAACATGAGTGAAATGCTGGGAAAGTTTTTGTTGTTATTTTAATAAGTTCAATATTTTAAACTTGAAAGGACTACAAACAGCACGTTAGAAAAACTAATTTATTTATGTTTCTCCTATTAATATTTCAAATCACAATATTTACAGTGAAATTGCATTATCACAATCAAATACGAGTATAACAATCACAATATCGTTATAATTGATGCAATCATAACTTTCCTATACTATAATAACGTCAGGTTACTGCAGATTTTAGCATTCTTCAACATATAAATATCATCTGAAAAGACACTGAACTTTCAACATAACCCTTGCAGAAACTGGTAATACCCTTATACATCAAAAGACATGTTGTAATTTTAGTTATTACACTAACTTGAACAAGAACGATCAAATCCTTCAAAGTTGTTCCTCATTTCATGACATACCAACTAAAATTAAATGTTTATTAATAACTTTTCATAAAGCACATGAATATACAACTTCAATAGGGGAATTATATTTCAACAGCACTGAATGTACATGTATAGTATTACGGGTATTATAAATGAGTGTGTATATGGAGGCATTTTATGTATAATATGGTACATTTCGCATCCAGACATTTCATCTTGATATGTTTTACGATCTTCATAACATGGGAAGATTAATATGCTTTAAATTACGTGAGAGAGCGTAAATTTTATGAAACTTCATCTCTTTATGCAAGTTACGACGACTTACGAGGGTTGTTAAATAAAGGTTAATGTTACATTGTTAGTTTTTAGTAGTTTTCTGCATCGCTAAGAAATTTCTCTGGAAATTATTAAAGTTAGTTTTAACATATTCTCACAAGGTTTGGTCATTTGTAGGATTGGATTAATTCTGATTAGTTCTGAAATGTTATCGTCAAAATAACAGGTAACTCAAATAAGACTTATTAAAGTTTGCTGATTCCGAAAAACTGCACAATGTGTTTTTGTAGTGGTTCAATGCCGCTACCATAATTGTCATCAAGCAGCAGTAGAACCTATTAGCACCATCAAATCCATAAATAAAATATTGGTTCGAAAACTCGAAAATATCATAGCTCCCTCATTTTGCTAAATTGAAAATTGCAACGAATTTTAATAGTGAAATACTGGATACTTCAAAATTTTGGTTTCGGGACTGACTGGGATTGTTGGAATGCTTCTCTGAAACAATGCTGCTTTTTCTTTGACAAAATATTAATGACATATATTTATGGTCACTTTTACATATTAGATCTATTATATATTCAGTTTCAATTATTTTAAATTGCAGTTTCAGAAATACGTTGAGTTGAAATAACATTGCTTTATAGAATGAGATTAATTTTCTTTTTTAATAAAAAGCTGAATTATTAGAGAAACTTGTAGTCTTGTACTCCATGCCTGACAAAATATTCGCTTTAGAAATTTATCTCGTAAAATACTATCGCACCTAACTCTAAAATTTGAATATTCCCTATCGATTTCCCTCAGTCGACTTTTGAAACATAATATAAAATCCTTTATAACCCTAAAACTCAACCCAGAGAGATTATTTTTACTACGAATTCTATGATAACATATACAGCTGATATATACCTTTATGATACACTGTATCATAGTAGCTGGAGAACAACGTAACATAAAATCGTAAAATATATAAAGCAAAGTTTAATATTTTACGATAATCGTCCCAGAGGCTGGATGAGAGATAAAATGCGGAACGATTAAAATTTTATGAGTGCATCAAAGATATCGAAATACCTTGGCGTTTTATTCCACATATCACATTGGTGGAATGACCCATCGTAAAATTGGGTTTTCAAGTGACAGCGAGTCGAAGGGGGAGTCAAATAGGGGAGATTTTGGGTGAGGGGATGATTCTTGTTCGACGATGTTAAGTGACATGGTTTTCTTGTAATACCGTACATGACCAACACACATTTTTACAAGCTCTATAATTCGACTGTGAGTTGCAAAATAGCAGAAATAAAATAACTCACATGATAATCTTAATAAAAGACATGATGATTTTGACTTTCGATTCCACTTTTAGTTTTAAATCTATTCTATTAATTCATTCCGATTAATTCATTTAAATGTAATTTCAATAGTTTTTCCTTTTGAGTGTCGACTGTCTCGTCAATTCAGTTCCTTGAATTATAATGCAAAAGAAATTCAAAGAGATGCTGTTATTTCTACGTATAGAAAAAATATCCGCATTAAGTAATCATGAAATTCATCAGCTAGATTTTTTTTATGAACTAAAGTCTATTCATTTTCCTATATTCTTAACCGGGATGACTTTACTCTGAACAGAAGCCATTCTTGAAATATACCTTATACACGATCTTACGGGCCTCTTCCACTTTGGAAAATTGATGATTTTGACAGGAGAAAGTTTTGTTTACAATGGTAAACAGCGGTGACTCTATTGTCCACCCCTTTGTTAGGGAGCTTAAACTGTCAAACTGTGCTAACGAGAATAGGCCCGTATGTTTTCGTATAAGGTATAACAGTTGAGTGTATATATTTCACTTTCGACCAGGGGAACGATAGGTAAAAAGAAAGAAGAAAGAAAAGGAGATGTAAAGCTGATTGTATTTTCTCTTTCTTTATATTTATCTCCCCTCTTCTTCTTTGTTCTTTTTCCATTCATTCAAAAGTTTTTATTCATTCATTTACTTTGTAAGCTTTCGTTTTTCCTGCTCAATTCATTAGTTGAAATTGTATAGTCACGTGTGTGTACATACTTTTCTAAATTTTATTTCGTCATGATTAATTCTATAAGATTTTTCTTCCGTTTCTTTGTCTTTCTCGAAGCGCGTGAAGCCATTGTTTTCGACGATTGAAATACATCGTTTGTTTATATAAGCTGTCAGTCAATCTTCTTAAGAAAACATTCTTTGAGTAATTTTCCAGTAGGTTTTTTTCGTAGGAAATTAAAATAAAAAAATGTACAAATACTTTTTTTATTATACATGAAAATTCCAGGCTTGAAACTATTTTCATTGTGGAATTCAAAATGCTACAAAAATATCACAATATATTAGAGATTCTTTGACAATGATAAAAAATATGGAATGTCATATTTTTGAATATTGAAAGACGGATATTTCAGTATGAAAAAAAAAACTGATAGCATACTTTAAAGAAAATTGATAGAATTGCCCATGGACGAAAGTATCACTCGATATGAAAAATTATTTCTTTGACCAATCTTTTCAAACCGATCCCTTCCCGTTCCTCTTTTATTCAATCTGACTAAATATTCAATGACGAAGCAAACTGTCAAATCGTCTCGTATCATATTAGTCGACCCATTCATTAATATTACTTCAATACTCATCGTTAGTTAGAGCTGTCAAATAGCACTTCTTGCTTGTTGTGCTTGTCAAATGCCCCACAATACAATAATACAAATAGAGGGGATCAAATTTTCTTTTCAAGAAGCTGTATTGTTAGAACGTTATTATGGGAAAAGTATTTTTATCGGTGCTTTTGGCTATTATTATGAGACCATGAGAGGTTGCGTCAAATGTCAATTCAATTTGATGGTGTTGGGTAAGTTTTTAGCTTCTTTAGTTCACTGTGTAATGCCGAAGGCGACTACTATTTTCTCAACGTTTAGGAAATGGAACAGACAGATATTATTAGCTGGTTATATGTCATTAGAATTATTATATAACTGTGACTGAAGACTATACTAAACGAGACCAAAGATCAAACCAAGTTCAATTTATCGTCCTTTTGCACAACGTGAACTTCAATGGAAATTGATAATACACGTAAAATTTGAGGGCGAATATGTTGGTGAAATATTGGTCAAAATAATCGAATTGAGAAGCTGCCCAACCCGTGCATTGCATGGATCATGGGTCCACGGAAGAAGAAGAAGAAGAAGCTGAGAGAAGGGAGCCTCAAATTAATGATGTTATTTACATACTCTGTTTACATATAGTAAATTAACAGATGCTACAGAATAACAATATCAAATTAATAGTTGTCTTTTACGCCACACAAACTTATTTCAGAGCATACTGTCTCCCTGAAACAATCATTAAAACATAGCAAAATATAGTTTGGAATTATTTTATGAAACGCCTACAGAAGCAGTTAAAACTTACAACGCAAAAGAAAAATGCTTACACATCAAAACACCAACACTGAAAAATGAACAGCTCTTATACATCACACCCTGAAGCCCTTGTTAAAAAAATTCCAGAGAAAAAAATACGCCACTTACAAAAAAAATATATATATATATATGACTTCACTAACAATACCTCATATATTAATGACTGCACTCCCCCTCCTGTTTTAAAAGCAATCTTCTTATTGGCCGCGGACTATTGTTATTTGATCCTATTGTAGTTATATTATTGGATTTGTATTGTTCTTTAGTAGATAGCTTGTATTGTAATAATAACAACTGGAAACGTAATAGGATTATATGTGAATGTTATTGTTGTAAAATCCTGTCATATTATATTAATTAATATAATGTATTGTGTTGGGATGTTTTTATTTTGGTTCGAACATGTTTTTACCGAGTGTTGGTTCAAATTGGATTATAACTGGTTATGGTTGTTTAGGTGGTTTTGTGATGGGGCAGAATTTCAGTGGATATTCGCCAATTGCGCGAAAAGCGATCCTGGTGGTTGAACTACCGTACATCCAAGATGGAGGATATGGGATATAAAATGTATGTGAAATATAGGAAATAACACTTTGTAAATAAAAAGACAACCTTTCTTGACCATAATGCTACAAAATTTGGAGTGAAATATGTTCTACAGCTAAATATCTTATTAACTTGAAAAAATAAACTCAGGGAAATAATTCTGGACTTCAGAAATCGGAAAATAAGTGTTATTTCCTATATTTCAAGTACAGTACATTCTATACCCCATATCCTTCATTTCTGATGTAGTTCAACCACCAGGATCGCTTTTTGCGCAATTGGCGTATTACGAAATATGGGCAGCTTTCCAATTTTTTTAGGGAAAATGAATTAGTGGGAAAATTAGAAGAAATAATTAGTATAAGAGAAGTACATAAGTAGCTGTTATGTTGATATTACCTGACTTGCAAGGTTGATAAATATAATATCTACACCATAACACAGTGCTGCGTTTTAAGAGACTGAATGAATATTTTTTTGAAAATAATATTGATTGTATGGTTGAATTTAGATGTCAAAAATATACTGAAGTTAATAATAAAACATAATTTTGATTTGCAAGATACTTGTTTTTATTATTATTTTAACGGTTATGACAGATTGATGTTTAACATTTATCTAGTACTTCTTTTATATAAAATGGGTTTCTGACAAAATATATTGTAAATGATTAATTTTAAAAAATCTTGAATACAATGCTTGGATGTACATCCGGATCTACTACCAAATTTTGGTATTAGATTCGGAAGTGCTTGCCATAGGGATGTACTACGGGATTTACTACCATTATTTGGTAATAGATTCGGAAATACATCCCAATGCTTCACATATGTATAGTTTTAGTGTATCAAGAGTAAAAATATTTCCCATTCTCAAATGACTAGGCCTATATATTATTTTAAAATTAAATAGTGAATTTGATTGTTTTAGAAGTGATATAGATAGAATAAGCTTATAATATAGCATTAGTTTATTGCTAATATATACTTATAATAGCATTAGTTTATTGTTAATATACTTATAATAGTATTGGTTTATTGTAAATATATTTATAATAGCATTAGTTTATTGTTAATATACTTATAATAGCATGTTTATTGTTAATATACTTATAATAGCATTATTATATCCAGCTAATGGTAACCAGTCACGTAAAAACAATAGCAGCGTAGCAGCGGTAATTTCAAATTGAAATTGGTCAGAAAATTAAAAGAAATATAAACTGAGGATGTGTAACTGTTTACATTAACCAAAATTTATCTTTTTACTCAGACTTTGTCAAATTGAGAGTTTCATAGTTTTAAAATCATGGCTCCAAAGATACCGGTGAAACATTTATCTGAGCAAGCACTGTTAGTAATTTGTAGAGACTTGATAAAAGCTTTGAGGCAGCATGAACCGGTAAGTTGTAAATACTGCGATGGTTTGTATTTGAATGACAATTGTGTTTATCTCAAACAGAGAAAAGATATGCTCGACGATTGTACTGATACTGTGAAAATCCAGATTTACCAAAAACTTATCACGCATATGAATAAATATTGGACTTATTTCAGTTATAATGGTTATAATAGGAGATATGATACGTGGTATTTCTTAGTTTGCTTGTGTCACTGCAACAGTTTATTTTTCGAATACGAGTCGACAGACATCTTGGAATATTTTCATTTCATCAGTAATTTCGGAAAAACTGTCAGATCTATTCAGTACCGAGCACCAACTCAGAATTTTAGTGATCGTGTGTTCACTTCCTGTTCACCAACTGCACCGCATGTGACGAAGTTCATTTTCCATCCCACAATTTTTTTAACAAATAGAATTTTCGAAATGATTGGAAAACATTGCCACAAGGTTCGTGAAATTCGGGGTTATTGTGTTAAGCCAGAACAATATGATCCGTACAATATAGCTGAGGAATTATTAGTCTCCGGGTACGAAAGACTTATTTTCAGGGATACGCAGAAAAAAATCCCTAATCCTTGTTCTGGAAGTCTCGAAGTTCTCGATGTGGAGTGCGTAACGTATCCAGTATCTATGGGTTATTATCACACGACTGTAAGAATGGCAAATAAAGATGAAGGAATTAAGAATTATTTCAAGGTTTTAGTGCCAAATGATGAAACGCTTTTAGCCAATTTTTTGTCAATGCTGAATAAATATTTACCCAACATGAAAACGTACGGAGTTAATACACCAATAGATGAAATGATTTCTGCTATCGACCGTGAAAGTAACATTGAAATGGCTGCTATTCGATCACTCGATGAAGTAACTGTTGAGAAATTACTAAGCTTGTTTCCGAAGTTACGAACCGTGCATTTCAGATTAGCGAATAAGGAATCAGCAACCACGTTCCGACTGCTTCGTGAATTAAATTTACCATCATTGATACTTTGCTTTCCGTTCACCCCAGCAAATGAGGAAATCTACAACGAACTTCTTTTGACTGATTGGCCAAATTTGAAATATCTCCAAATGGAAGGTGGCCGATCTTTAATGTCGCAGTTCAATATATCAATATTCGCTAGAAAACTTACGTCTTTGGAAGAGCTAAATATTGATAATATTCAAAATATTATCTGGGACAGATCGTCGCGTTTTCTAAATTTGCGGAGCATTTCCATCAAAGAAATCAGGACCAATGAAGATTGTGACTGGTTTGGCTCGTTTGCAGATACAATTGTAAAAGTTCGAATGTCGTACAATTGTAGGGTTTCAGAAGAATCTACATCAACCATTTTGAGTTTGAGCTTCCCCTGTTTAGAAGATATGCTTATCAATAATCTGACATATGAGACCGAGATGGTGAGAAATTTTGTTTATTCCTGCCCCAATTTGAGAAAACTTGGAAAACTGTGTTGGGACATTGAATGGACTGAAGGTTTGAACAGGCACGAACTCAATGATTATTTTAAAGAAAACAATATTGATTGTACTATTGATGTATGGTAATTCTGGTTTAATAAAATTATTGTTGTATTAAAATATGTTTTACTTCAGTGTGATTATTTCACAGTACAATTTTAAGTCACTTCATATTAGTACGATCATGTAGATTTCAACCCAAATGTTCACAGATCGAATCAGTTTTGTTTTAAAAATACAGTTGCTATTTTAGTTGTAATAAAGGGTTTTATTCTTTCTGAGAGAAATGGATTCATATGTGTTTATCATTTTCTAAATAATACGTTTCAAATCCACAATGAAAATACAGAATATTGTCAATATTTCAGCCAAGACCCTTAGCTTTTATCAAGAC
>JAQIWE010002259.1:0-13595 GCA_034698565.1 Campodea plusiochaeta | reverse complement strand
CAGTTCTGAAGACATATTCACAACATTGAGGAATACATCAAACCTCTCCCAAGGTGAGCTAAAAATGTCCTTTAAACATTTTCCTAATACCATGTTCCCTTCCAAACAAACCCTTTCTGTTACATCGTAGTTATTGAATAGCTAAAATAAAATTTAAAATAATTATGTTGTCAATAAGTAAAAAAAAATCGGTTTACAAGTATAAATTAATTGCAAAATCGAGTGAATAAAAAAATGAAAACCATAGAAATGTTTTTTTTTGAAACTTTAAATACCAAAAACATATTCACAACCAAAATCATACAATTCCCATAATTTAAATTTATTTTCATCAACATAATCATCAACTTACCGTAGCTGGTGAAGGAACATGTATGCTTGCAACGGACCTCGGTCTCACATGATTTGCTAAATGACATAATACCACCCCATCCATTAAAGCAGAAGATAAATCAGACGGTAATGATACCTTCAAACGACATTCTATGTTCTGTGGAAAACAAATAACAAGAAGAAGAATATTAGGAATCGTTGCATGTACAACAAATTACGGTTTTTTACTTCAATTTGCCTTCACCTATTTTCATAAGATTCTTAAAAAAATAACAAATTATGACAAAGGGGAACAATAAACTGTTCCTAATGTTCATATGCGATGTTAATATTTCTTTCAGTTAAAATTACTGTGATTTTATTACATTTCATAGGTAATAGGTCTATGCTACTATAATTTCGATCATTGGAAATAAAAAACAGTTGTATAATAAAATTAATAATCACTTAATTGTTTGAAATTTTTTTAGAAGTTAACAAAGCAAAGAAATTAACAAAGCAAATTCATAGTAATTTTAAGTAAAGGAAGATTTGACAAATTATAATTTACGACATATTAGTAAAACAAACTTCTGAGTAAGTTTAGCCACATTACACAGTAAAAATCCTATTAAGTGACTTCAATTCTAGTTAACATTTGAAAGAAAAAAATACACTTTTAAAAAAAAGAAAACAACGGCTGAATCATAAATCACGACCCCCAGAAACACAAAAATCCAACCGATTCCATAAACTCACCTGTCTTAATATCTCGACTTGCTCCGCCTCCTCCCTGGCCTTATCTAATTCCCGTCTCATCGTAAAATTCAAATTATTCCCACCCCCATTATTACTCGTAGGCGACGTCAAGAACGGACTCTTAATCCTGGAAGGCCTTCTATTCGGAAGTGAAGCATAACTTCCATTATTAGAACTTGGACTAGAAGTGACATTAGGGTTGAAATGGACTTTATTAGTTGTTGGAATGTTTGATTGGGGACTTGGGGGTGTGTGGGGGGAGTGATGGCCATTTTGTTGGGGGTGGGTTATTTGGGTTGGGGTGGATGTTGAAGGGGGCGTATCGGGCGAGGTTGAGTTTCGGGACGGAGTACGAGACTGGAAAATGAAAAAAAGAGAGTTTTTGTTAGCATATAACTATCTTTTTCTTACGAAAATATATTGATTCAATACCAAATAGTCCTAAGTATTCTAAACATTTTGGTGACATTAAAGGACAGTCTATTTCTATTGTTTTTTATGCTATGAAATAAATTGGCACACCAAAAGAATTACAATATATTATGGAATATATATAAATCTGCCTTTGCACTATTACCCTAAAAAACATATTTTTCATGGTTCACAAATCTTAAAGGTAATATAATCTTTCTAATTACAAATACTCAAAACAATACATTAATTTTTTAATACAAAACCTTCAAAAATCACATCAAGCAATATAAACATTATGATAAGTAATATATCACGTAATGCTCACCGAATATCTGATTTTACTTAAAGTGAAATAACATTTTAAAAAAACTGCCAAATGCTTGGTATTCCTATTAATCAGCTCATTGAGAGTATAAACATAAACTTTCATAAAATAACAAATAAGGGAGGTATTTCAATGTCAATGTGTTAATTAAAAAAATTATAGGTTAGGACTTTTATTTTAATTAAAGGAATAAAAACTCTCCACACGATTTGTTAGAAATGAACAAAAAGTATTTTAGTTTTGTTATTATTATTACATGAAGCAGTACCTTATATCTTCAACGTCCATTTAACAACTTCCACAAAATTACTGCAGAAAAGTTACAAATCATTAGAGAAAACTTAAATGATCCCAACTTATTTTTGTAGTTTACAAATTTTTAAAAAGGTGAGAAACATTGCAAAAACTAATTGCAATAACGCATAATTATAGAAATTGTCAAATACTAAATACACAAAATAAATTTTCATTTTGAAATGTATCAAGGAATAAGTAATTTCAGGATATTTATCAACTAACAAAATGTACTAGACTGAAATACTAACAAGAAACTACTAGACCTATAAATATGTGGGAGGATATATATTTTTTATCAATATTTGTCATTCTTATAGTGTTTCTGAGGCTAGAAGTTTCTTGCATAATGTTTTGGTAATAAAATACGGTCTTAAACTTCCAAAAATAGGTGTAATATCTCAAATATTCAACTAACAAACTCTCTCTTGATAAAGACTAAAGTTTGTTAGTTGAAAATTCGAGAAATTATACCTATTTTTGGAAGTTTAAAATCGTATTTTATTACCAAGCCACTAAATTAGAGTTCATCTTTGAAAAAGGCTCGTTTAATGTTTAATGTAAGTGCTTAAAAGATCATTCTTGTAACGTAAAAAAATATTAGTGATAGTCTCAGAAGACTTTATTCGAAAAGAATCAAATTGTCTAGTCAAAGAGTCGACCTGAACGTCTCGGAGAAAGCATATCTCGACAAGGCTCTATTCAAACTGTAATCGTTATACAACTCTTAACATAAAATGGCAATACTTTTTTTCATGCCAGTGTTATCATTTTAATAATTCATCAACATTTTTTGTTCGCAATCACTGACAACTCTACAGCTTGTTCTTAGAGTTTTAATGTACAGTGCTGTATAAAACCGGTCTATCATATTATATACTTATGCAATAGGTCAGTGGAACTTGGATTATAAAGCCAGAAGATTGTAAGACGACGGACTTTATTTGTTAGGAGAATAAATATTGTTGCAGAAAAACTAGACGTATTTATCTCTGTTCAGAAAATAAATGAGAGAAACGGTATACTGCAACGTTTTTTTTCGGAATGGGGTACTCTGTACGTAGAGTGTCGTAAGTGTTTTAATAAATAAAAGCTCTAATAGAGGTTCAAAACTTGAAGAAATAAAATATATATTATTTTCTGCAATTCTACAGTTGGATAATATTCATTTGTAAATAGTATTGAAGGGCTTCAAATATAAATTGGATGAATTGGAGGATGAAAATCTCATTTGGGTGCATAAGATTAACTACTTTTGATTTATCACGAGCTCCCTATACTTAACTTCTCAGAATAATAGAGAAGATTCAAGAAAATTTAGATGAAAATTGAAAATAACTTCGTCAGAATACAGAAGAATCTTATACGAATATTGGGCATTTTTTAATTGTAAAATTGGTATTTGGATTCTTATTACATGGTTTCCCCCTCTTATTTTTCTCATATTATATCGTCCTGATATTGCCCCCTATACTTGTTATAGATTACAATGGAAACTACAATTGTTGATGATGTAGTTGATGATGTAAAGAGCTTCGAGCGAGTCTTTGCATCAGACTCGATTTTCTCTCAATGTTGATGGAGATGTCACTGTCTATCAGCTTGAAGGATATAGTTTCGTATTGGTATAAAAAATTACAGTGAGTAGAGTAGTTGATCTGTTCAAATTTAATTTCCTATCCCAGTGGGTTTGATTTCCAGACATTATAATATTTATAAAAGCAATATTTAGTAATATTCAACTTTGATTCCAAACGATTCATTAAAAAAATTACAATTCTCTGATTGAAAAATCTATGTGAATCACTATACAAATATTGCGTTTGAATTGAAAGTAAATATGAATCTAAAGCGGAACACTAAACATTTAAGTATCATATGAAAGAAGTGACAAAAGCATTTACTATATATCTGCTGATTTGAATAATGTTCTTTGTAACCATCTTGTAAATAAATCTTAATTGTCTGTTTAGGTGTAATAAACAACAAACAACAATGAAATTAAGTGTGACACTCCTAAAAAGTCGTTATTCAAAATGGAGGTTATTAGCGAAAACTAATCATCTGCTACTTTAGACAAATTACGGTAAAAAGCGTACAGATGCATATTACACATGCAATGCATTGTGACACTTTCAGAAGTGTTTTTTTGTATTTTTTTACTTGCAGATAATAAAACAGCAAGTCATTCTATGTTATTATCGTAGAGGAATTTGTTTTAAACTAAAGATTTTGAGGTGTATAATTGGAAAATATTGAGATATTTGACACGGTTTTTATATCAGCTTCGGTTGAATTCTGAAATTTATCACGCGTTTTAGTTTGTCACTTAATTGAAATTTGTTCACTTTATAATTACCTCATTAAGATATTCCATTTTTTGTGAAATTCTGTTTTATCATATTCATATCCTACTTCAAGTTTTTGAGAACAGTTTCAGAACTAATGGACGATTTCAAACTATATTATGTTGATCAACGTATAGTGAAATTTCGAAATTTATGTAGAATTTATTTGTTCAACTAATTGTGCAAATTTTTCTAATTTTTCTCCGATTAATATTGACGTTTAATTCGTCTCTTCTTTGATATTATTGAGTAGATGTGCCATTGGTTCTACTAAATGTACAATTATGATTGTAATTGTACAATCATAATTGTACATTGTTAATGAATATATTCGTAATTGGAATTTAGTTTAATTTACATACAAGAATATACAGAATAATATAAACCTTTTCATAATCATCACGATTTGCAAATAATAATAATTATCAGATGCTGAAATAAAATAAAACATATTGAATTTCCTCTGTTCTCAATTTGTTGAATAGCAATGTGCTTTATAATGTATTTCAACAACAAAAGATGTTACTGCAGTTGAGATCAAAATCAATACAAATTCCTTTTTATTTAACGTTTCATTTTTGAAAGTGCATTTCTACACAAGATAAAATATTTTATGTTATCATTTAAGTACAAACAAATTTCAAAATTGTAATTTGTTTTGTGATAAAACATGAAATCTTCGATATACCGGTACATTTTTTTTATAATTTTCTGAGTGACATTAATCTGTTAAAACGGAGACAGGATTTAGTATAAGGTTATATGAACAGTTGAACACTTGAGATAACTTCAACCTGTTCATTCCAACATATTTCAATTTTGTCAACTCTAACAAGAAAAACTAGCTTCTATGTAATATCCTCAAGTTTAATCATATGCAGTTCAAGTTATTAAAATGAGCTGGGAGTTAACTGCATTATTGCGACCTTGCCAAATTTCTATGCAACTATTGCATTCCATAAAGTGTCTATTGAGAGCTGAAGATTTTTCTAGACCATTCTAAATGTTTTTCTTCCAGGTACTGCTCTGTAAAGACTGTATTTTTCTATTTCCTTGAACTGATTTTTTTCTATAATATTAGATTTACATAGAGTAACAATTATTTGTTTTAGAAACTTAAAGAATATCTGGAAAATGATTATGTAATAGTGTAGTCTGGGACAGTGTCGAACTGGAAGAACGCAGAATTGGAACAAAGAAGAAAATTGATATTCAACGTTATTCCGTTCAATATTATTCATTCGGTTCATAAACCGACAATAACTTCAAAGATTTTCAGCATTGTAAAAACCTCATTAGATTGCCGTCCTCCACAAGTTTTAGAAATCATAAATCATTCTTAAAAAATATGTAGGACTTGAAGATTTTAAGTGAGAATACATTGAAATCTTACCTGCTTAATTGAGCGCTGAGCAGATTACTATATGGTGCGTACTTGACTGGAAACTTATAAATGCTACAAACAGCTCTTTCTCTACAGCCTTCATCTTTGAAATTCAAATGAGAAAATATCGAATCGATTCTCGATAACAACGGACTGTAAAACGGATCGAACGAATCGAATTGAAGTAACGACGCGGGAATATTTTTGAACCCACTTTGCATCGTCACTGCTGGTTTCGACGTACTCGACGTTTGTCGTTTGCTACTCCCCACTAACTGTCTGATTAGTTCCGATGTCCCACCACCAGACGGCGATAGTAGACTACTGTGTTGCGGTGAATTCTGTGATGCCGCCGCGTTCAAAATCGCTCCTAACGCACTGCCACTCGAACCAAATATCCCACCGTTACCGCTTAGAAGCGAATTCGGATAGTTGCCGCCTAGAAGCGAATTCGGATAGTTACCGCCGTTTCCCGGGTTTGTGATGGAACTGACCGGATTACTACCCGCACCCGATGTTCCGTACCCGCCACCGATACCCGAAGGAGCCGCAGGAACAGTACCATAAGTAAAGGGATTATCATTACTCGCAACTCCCCCTCCCCCGCCCCACGCATGATGTCCTTGGTCCAGATAATTTAGTGGGTAATAAATTGTTTCTTCTTCTTCGACCGCTGGAGGGAACCAGTAGTCCCAGAATGATTTGAGTGGGTTTCCCTTCCAGAATATACTCCATAAAAATGCTTTGAGTCCGAATATGAGTGGTCCTAATAGACCTTTGATTGCGAGGACTAAAAACCCCACTGATATTCCTACGATGAAACTCGGGCCGCCTGATAAAGACACTTCTGAAATAAACAAACAAAAAAGGATATTAGTAATGATCAACTACAAAATTTAATTTAGTACAAAGCATGTAGCAAAGTCTTTCTAAAAAAACATTGGCGCAATCGGTGTTTGGAAATTTCCAAATTCTGTCGCTCTAGCTGGAGGTATGGAAAATAGTTTATTTCAAATATACACTGAAATGATTATGATCAAATATTGTGAATAACGCGGGGGTATCGTTATCCTTCACACGTTCTCCGTATCTCTTTTCACTTTTTTGTGTTTTATTGAACTCGCGATATCCAAATGGACAGAAAAACTATGCTGGAAAAGAGACCTGATTTAAAATACACTTTCAACTAGTTACAGTTCAGAAATGATTTTGAAAATAACCGGAACATAATTATATAATTTAAATGGTTAAGATGGGCAAATCAGGATAAATCTCTCACTATTTAGGTACAATATCTTACGAGTGGTATAGTATTAATTTTAAAATTGCTTATGCATTTTTTATCACCAACCATGAAAATAATTACTTTAATGGTAGAATAAGAGGGAAGGGAACAATAAATAAAAACAAAATTATGATCAAAAATGAAAATATTTTTTTTCAAAATAATATTCATGGGGGTTAATGCAATTCTCCATAGAGATATACCAGTCATTATAGCATTGTTGCCAGCTCTCTTGTGTGACTTCAAAAACGTGACTTTTGTATTCTTCGGCGGCCATTCCTGGTGTCAGAAAACCTAAACAATGGATTTTTTTTTAATAATATTTGAGAACAATTGGAATCACAAGATGCTAATTCAGCATTTCATGGGGGATGCCTCACAAATTTGATGTTTTTCAGCTCCAACAATCAGACTATCTGTCTGGTCGTGTGAAAGGAGGAATTGTCATGAAGCAAGTTGCTCCAAGAATACGCAGTATTTTCGGCTAATTTGCGGTGTTTGTCGATCGGTTAGGACAAACCAACGGTAGTATAAACTATAAAGATGATTTATTACAAATTTTGAAGCAAACATTGAGCTTTGAAGACAACTGTGTTCCAGTATTGGTTGATTTTGTCTATTTTGGAAGTCCTATATGACTGACTGACTCGTTGTTTGGAATTTTAGCTACACATTCATGTTCTGTCAGCTATTACAATACTTTAAGTTTGCGTATTCGTCAAAGCGAAAACGCATTTGGAAGTACCCGATTCTAAAAACTTTCAGTGAGGCTCTCGTACATACCTTATGGCAAATTACGAATACCAGTTTAAATAAACCGTAATACATTTATGTAACAAACTGATGAACATCAAAATCCGAATTGGAAGTCACTGACAATAGTATACCATAATTCAAAGAATTCAATACCTTCACAATGTATATAGGTAGTTTCCACTGAACAATAAGCAACGTTCTATAACAAACATTTTCGTTATTGTTTATTATTACGAAATAATAAACAGCTGGTAGTATTATTACCAGGTGGAATTAAAAAAAAACATTCGGAATAAATAAGTTCAAGTATTCCACACTAGGAGACGTTTATATTATAATGACATATGTTTGGCCTACTATACTGTTCTTATATTAAATTTCTTTACAAAGTTTCAATTTTTCAGTAACTAAAATGTCGACAGTTGAAGTATAGGTATATTCTGCGGAGATTTCTGTCATTTTTACACGATTTTGATACCTGAGACCTCTTTTTTACATTTTTGATTAATTTAAGGCTTCGCTAAACAATAATCTGATGATTTAGCTATATATACGGTTATTTTTAATGCGAAGTTATTTTATATTCCTAGAGATTGAAATGAAAGAAGAATACACCAAAATATAAAAAATAAATATCTATCAGTAAGTCTCAAATTTTCTCTTAAACAATACAATGTTGTCATGAAATTTAACTTAAATAAGATAAAACATCCATTGACAACTTTATTTTATTTTACGATGCTGTTCAGGGTGACGATCTCAGCAAAATTATCAGGAGTAACGACTTCAGAAGTTCCTTAGTCAAGATTCTGCATCTTTATTTCAGACCAGAAGTAATTTTGGCAATTCTGTCAGTTAAGAAGTGATCATGATATCCTTGAGAATCAATGGACTCAACTTAGTGATTTGTCAAATTGATCAAGTCGTGCTGATCAGTGATCAAGATGTAGAAATCATGGAGTAATTTTGAGTATATCGAAGAGATCAGAAAATGAGTATATAGGAAGGAAGCAAGCAAACATGATCAATAACAAGATAATGGTATAATAATGTAAAATAAATAGTTGTGTCTTTTGAACTAAAAATGTATTATTAACTTCAATATCATTTTTATGTATCATTTCTTATGAATTTCTGGAAAATGTTATCGAACTAAAAACAGGCTCGCAGCTCGGCTGAGCTCGACCGAGCTGTCTAAACAAACCTGGAGTAAACAAAGGTGGAGCCGGAAACTTGCAATTCAAAAGAGCTCGAGCTCGGACTCGGCTCTTATTATACGAGTGAGCGAGCTTTGTTCTCGTCTACCGGATAGCTCGTAGGCAGTACTAGATGAATATGTAAATAAATTTCATATTCCAAAATGAAAACCAGAGCACTTCCCAATCGCCATTTCTTTTCAACCTGCCCCTATATCTTTTCCCCTTCCCTTTGTTGGTGAATAAATAAATAAATTTGTCCTTGAACTTGCCAAAGCATGTTGCATAACCTCACGATGATGACGTCAGAGTGGTATGTATTTTTACGCTACACTATCACCAAAGTGTTGTTTGGTACCGGCAAGTCATTATGTAGGTCAGTAAGTCTCTGCTGGTTTTATTCATACTTTTAAACGACAGATGGAGCAGACGGACGGAACTTTAAATTTTGAAGATTAGAGTAGGAAGATTTTTCTGGTGAATAGTTTTTTTTAAAGATGAATACGATGTTTTTACGTGTAATTTTGTGAATTATCAGCCCAGATTAAGTATATATAGTCCTACCAAATTCTTACGGACTCAAACTGGTTATGTCTTCAAACTATTTTGACGGGTAAACCCATTGTTGACCACTCGTTTGGGTGGTTCAAATTGGGTATTTTCTATACAATTCGCAGGTTGGTAAAAGAAAACAAATGAGTCAACAAAGGATTATCAATTGTTGGAATGTCAGAAACACCCTTGATGGGTTAATAGATTTGGGTCCGTAAGATTTTGGAAACACTATAGAAATTTCATTCATATTAAACAAGACTCTCTAAATAATTCAGCATAATTATGTTGTTATAATTTATACTATTTCGATGGAAGGTATTATTGTTTCCTTTATTCTACTTCAATATTACAAGGAGGCTTTCAATTCAATTCAACTGATGATGATCTTCAATTAAGTTATTATAGTATCGTCATTCTACATTCAAGAAATACAATAGAAGTCAATACTGTAATTATAGTTCAACTTATTTCTTTCGCATTGTTCTCTGAATTCGGAATATGACGTGAATTGACAAATAAAGTTTCGGGTTTTAGTAACTTCCCTATTGTCTGTTCAGCATTAACATTTTAAAAGTACTGACTTTTTTTGATAACGATTTATCAATAATCCATTATCATTGGTGTCTTTTGTGTAATTGCTAATAGAAGTATTATAATTATTTAAACGGTATTTTTGCTCGTTTTTTTTTGTACGACAGATCATTTTCGTAATTTCAAAGTTATAGTATCCTTGCAGAGTATGTATCCTATATGTCTCTGCATTACACATGAACCCGTAACCTCCCAGGGTTTAACTATACTCACGAACATTCACAAATATCTCTATTCCAAGGTCATATCCATTTCAAGCAACTGTTGCCTCTTTTCTTCCATTTTCTTGTGATTGTATTTTTATTATTTTTGTTTCTTATTAATTCATTATTTTAAAGTTATCGTGATGACATAGTATTATTACAAAATTCGTATTAAAATGCAAATGACATCAGATAATGCTTCAAAATATGAAAAAAGTTAATACGAAAAAGTATTGATGAAAATTAAGCTCTATAGTACTGGATTAAAACAGACGTTAAACTGTATCCTCTGTTACTTAAAGGGTTACTTGCAGATAATGAATTTTTTTCTGTGATTTTCTTGTACCTTACAATTATTACTAAAGAATTTTTTGCAAAAAGTTTGACTTTTTTTGACCCAACGGATCAAGAGATATTTCTGTTTATATAGTTGAGAGATTTTTCACAAGGTAGCACAAATCGACCTGCTTAATTTCGCACCCTTGCGAAAATATGCAAATTATTCGCTGAAAAACACATATCAGAACAGATATCTCTTAAGTAGTAACAAAACTGACTTAAAAATAATTCAAATTAATCATTTTATTCATATATTAGCAGTTGTCTTGTTTTTGGCTATGCTTCCTCCGCTACCTTACAGGTTATTTTCTTGCATTTTCTAAGGTGAATATCTCCATAACCGTTGATTTTTTTGGAGGTGTTATATTACTAATATTATGTTATAATATCAGAAAAGTCAATTTAGCTGAAAGTAACCCTTTAAACAAAATAATGATGCACTTCCGGATCTACTAACAAATTTTGTTTGTCAATACTATTATACACTGTGCCTGACCTATATATAAAATCTATTCTGATTCTCTTAATAACATAGAATAAATTATGATTTCAGTTTTCACTGACTAATACTTCCAGGAAAAAAGTAAACTTTCCTTTTACCAAAAGTGACATCACTTCTGTGAAAAAAGTAGTTCCTTAAAACCTTCCATTTCCTCCTTAATTAGTAATATGTTCTGTTTAAAAACGAGGTCGTTTAGAATATTCAGTAAGACAGAAAAGTAAAAGAAAAGCTGTCAACATCATCAGTATGTTCATATTTCAATCAAAGTGTTAATTTATACGAAGGGGAAAGGTAAACAGTTAAACACCTATACACTTTTACCTTAAAAGGGAAACAAATACAACACTAACTAGGAGAAAAAGGAAGAAGAATAAGGAAATAATGACACCAGAAACTTATAAAGTTGTACCTCATTAAGCTTTTTTTTAATCTGAGGTCTTAGGGGAAAAGGCTGCAAATATGACAATAGCACGAGTTTATGACATTACACCGATTTTTGACAGCAAACAGAGAGCTGAATTCGTTTATTTTCCTTCCTGGTTTTGCTATAAGAATTTACTAATAAATAACTGTCATTTATCGTAATATAAAAATTTACTAGTAAATAATACTTCAAATAAAATCATGAAGGTTTAAGAATATTTGATTGCAGTCTGAAATTTATTAAAAGTGAAATAAATTGCGGTGAAATAAATGTCTTAATAATTTTCCTAATCTCTAATCTCCCCTTCCAGTCTCTTCCGTTGTTTTAAAAATAAACTTGCTCTCAATTTGTTAGAACACGAAATCTGTTAAATATTATGCGCAAAACGTTTATATGGTACAAGAACTCGATTGCAATATTTCTGAATTGGTTTACCCGGAGCCGTATTAAGGTTTTGCGGGGCCAGAGGTCAAAAATCTATGTGTAGTCCACGGTAAATTATAACATTTGAAATGTCGAAATTTATTGTTAATGTAAATAGTTGGAAAAAAACCTGCTAATGAAATTTTGAGATCCAGAGCATTTAAAATATAAGGAGCTCGTCCTTTCAAAAGGTACATCAGCTAGCATTGCAGAGTTTCACGCATTAGAACACAAAATAGAGCTTCAAAATTTTCAAACGAACAAAGAGAATGTTACATGAAAAACTATTGCGAGGGTGAAGCCAAAGCTCCAAAGATTACATAATATTATGAAGATGAATCACATTTTCTTCTATATAAATGTTCTGTGAAGTGTGCAGGCAAAATTGGTTCCTTTCAGCCTCTTTCTTCTCTATTACAATTTTTCATTTCTTTCCTTTTCTCTTTTTTTCGACCATGGCCTTCATTGCCTATTTGGTAATACGGCCCTGGGTTTACGAAAACGTAACAATGATTAAATCGATTAAAAAAACTTACCGTAAGCGTATGGGTCGTTTTCCATCACATGTTAATTGAAACACAAACTAATTTTATCTGGCTACCATATTAGTATACCACTTCATATTACCAAGTCTTCACACTAAATACCATACATTCATAATATTAGTAGAATTGATGCACTCACATTGAATAATTATGTAATTAATATGCATTTTATGCTGTAATAAAACCGGTATTCAAATAATCATCGGTCTACTTCTTTTAAAAAATTTCAATTTTATTATAACCAGAAATATTATTCAACACATTATATAATAGTTTTCAAGCTTCACTTAAAGATTGTTTTTGGATAAAAAAAAACGTAACCTATAATTTTCGACAGTTGTATAATTTATATACTGTTGGATTACCGATATTTTGCTAATATTTGTTTTCAAATGTTGATTTTGGAGAAGATAGAGTGTTTAGTTTCGCCTAATGTTGTTATTGTAGTAGTCGTATAAAAACAGAACTTGTTATATAGTGTAATGAACCTTTGGAAAATAACAAACTTTGTTACGTGATGTATTTATTCGAAAAGATGTTTTCAAACGGCTACAGACGTTTTATGAGTTTAATATTTTTTGTAATGCAGTAGATTTCGATTTCTAATTCTATTGCAATAATGTTGAAGGAAAAAGTTATTTTTTGGGAAAGAAACATTAAAAATTTGCTATTGAATTCAAAGAAGAAAACGAAAGTAAATCTCACGATATTAATATTTAAATATTAAATGTATAATTAGCAGAATGTTTCTGATCGAATTGTCAGGTGGTTCTTATTCTTTCTTGCTTACACCACTATATAATTATAATGTAGTATGTAAGCTTGCAATATTTTTAATGTTATAGATCGTAAGAGTGTTACATCCATGGAGCTACTATATATATAAAAAAAGGGGGGAGAGGGCATGCACGCATTGAGCTGTCGGCGTTTTGGCGGCCAT
>JAQIWE010002258.1:0-13598 GCA_034698565.1 Campodea plusiochaeta | reverse complement strand
TTCATTGAAGGTCCTACAGTGTCCCTATATAGAAGGAGCCCAGTAGGACCTTCCATGAAGTGATATAATTTAATTTAATCAGGTAGAAAGTACTGTGCCAATAAGAAATGCTTAATGCATTGGGGCTCCTTATTGGTTATTGGGGCCCAGTAGGACCTCCCATTCGATTGAGTAACGAAACTCTACACAGTTTGTACTTTAAATAAAATTTGAAGTTGGTAATGACATTGGTACGTCACTTGAGTTATGAAGACTCAGATTAACTCTCGAGTCTCTTGGTTTTACCATCCCTTAATTTTTAATTGTGGTGACTAAATTCTCTCATGGAACCACTTTGATATGCTGAGTTCTATCAACTGTAATCAGAGTCACTTGTTATTCAAATAGAATCTCAGGGGGTTAATTTATTAGAGAAAAACTCCATTCAGCAATGAAGATGATAAGTTGGAATCCAATGAGTATACATATATATATCTGTTGTAAAGATTTGAAAAGCAAATGAGTATTTTAATAACAATTTTAATATAATAATAATAATAAAATAATAATAATAATAAAATAATAATAATAATAATAATTTTTTGAACGTCAGTGAGTTAATTTATTTTGGAAAAGCTCCACTCAGCAATAAAGATGATAAGTTGAGATCCTAAAAGCTGTTGTAAATATTTTAACAGCAAATGAGTATTTATTATATAAATGTTATTTTGTTTTGGTAATTTTAAAAGCCGCAGACAACAATAAGTACGGTAACAAACTGAACAAAGCCTTCAGAACCATACTCGTGGAGTTCACGGACATTCCTCAAGTGGAATATTTGCGATGGAGTCGTCTTGTCAACTGATCATCTTCAGACTGATGGTTAGAAAAGTTGGGAATTTCGCTAAGGTGGATTGTATAGTCAGATGTGGTATGAGAAAACAAACATGGGTCATTCATGTTTGTAACTTAGGTAAAATGTCTTGGACTGTTGTCCATTGTCTATTTGGTCCGCATTGAAATTGTATTCAATGAGTTGTGATAATGCTCAACTAGTAGGTAACGATATTATTCTCGTATAATGGTGCTTACGACAAGTCTTATTTCGACAAAAGAGCAGTTATTTTGTTCAGTACTGTTCTGCATTTGTTCATTTCCGTTTGAAAAGTAATATAACAACGAAACTGGTCAAATAAGCTGCAGAAAAAAAATGTAGTTTTTAGATGAATTTATGGAAATTACTATAAAGTTTTTTATAACTACTCCCGACAGTCAAATTGTAAGTCTTCCGAAAAAGAAAAAAAAATTCGTCAGTGATCCAGACAGATCCAACTACGCTTATGAAAATCATTAGGAATAGTTCAAGGGTAAATTTCGGTTCATTTTGTCTTACATTTCTCAGAAAACTAAATGAAACTTTTGTAAATATACTTAAAAATGAAATTATTTCAGAGCAGCATATATTATGTGAAAACATGATCTGTTATCTGTGTTTTTTTTTCTAGTTTGAGTTAAATAGCTTAATTACATTTCGGAAAACCAAATAATTCGTCAGAAATAAAGTCCCTCAAATTGCCTCAGTTCTAACTGTTTCTATAGAGATCTAATTTACATGCAAAGGAATTCTATATGTCTGAGAGAATTTTGTAGCTCATTCTTTTTTAAGAGACTGCGTAAACTTAATTCATTCAATTTTAAATTCTTAAAGTTTCAGTTTTTACAAATGGTTAATCAGAAGTAAATATGAAAAAACTTGATTTCAAATATTCAGATTGTTTATTGCAAACAGAAATGCTGAATTCTAAAGAAGTTTTCTGAAACTCAAATAATACTAAATGACAGCTATTACTGAAACTACAATTGTGGTCACATGGTATAATGAGAAAACGAACATGGGTTATTCATGTTTGTGAAGGTAAATGTCTTGACTATTCGTTTTTCAATAATGTATGAAATGTGTAGTGTATGGTTGTGACTAGTTTTGTCGTGTCTGTAGGGCCAACTTCCCTAAGGGTATGACTACTGTGCTTATAAGTAGGGCCAACTTCCCTAAGGGTATGAGTGTGTTTAGTGTGTTTTTTTAAGTGATTACACTGTTAATAAACTTAGCTCGTAAGTGATTTTCGTATAATGGTACTTACGAGCAGTCAGTTCGACAGAAGAACAATTTTTTGTTTAGTAGTGTTCTTCATTTCTCTTCGAAACTGATCAAAAAAGCTATGGAAACAAAATGATTAAAAGTTTCTACACATAGATACATAATCATTGATGAATCTCATGAAAATCATAGAACTTGTATTATGTAACTACTCTTAAAAGTAAATAACAATCGACAGCCAAATTGTAAACAGATAGCCAAAAAGTATTAACGAAAATCGTTTTTTGAGAGCAACGTAATCATATGAAAAGCATCAGGAAAAGTTGGGTAAATTTCAGTTAATGTTTGCTCACTAGATACATTTCTAAGAAAACAGGATGAAACTTTTGTAAATATATAAAGTGTAAATTCTTTGTACAAATTATCGATTATGTAAACTGAGCAACAAAATTTTGAATACAGAGTAGCGAAGCGAAGGCATGCTCTGTTGTCAGTGACTTTTCACTGGTATTGAGTTAAATTATTACCTTATTAAAGTTGAGAATATCACAGGATTTGTCTCTAAATTTCGTCACTCAAATTGCCTCAGTTGTAAAGGTTTCCATAGACTTAATATCTCTGAGAGGATTTTATCCCTCATTATCTCCGAGAAAATGTAAATTAAATTTTTTCGAAGATATTTTAAATTCTCATATCAGTTCTTTCAATGGTCTACTATTTATAAAGTAAAAAATCATGAATTCGTAAAGAAATTATTTCAAATGTTTTCATTGGTTATGGCAAACAGAAATTTTCAATTCAAAAGAAAGCTCTCGGAATCTCTTATAGTAAAGTTATGACATCAATTACTGCTACGAATAACATACTTTATTGCCATGAGTAAATGTCACTTTTGCTTCAAACTACATAATGTTTTGGTATGTTACTTATTTACTTACTATGTCACAGAGGTTTCTGTGTCCCATAAAGCAAAAGAAAGTTGTTTCTATATTTCTTTTTCGATGAAAATATGGCGTAAAGTTCACCGAAACAAGATTTTAATAATTTATTCTGGTAGGATTATTATCTTTTTCGTATTTTTAAAAAAATTCCAGAAATAACTCATTTTCAAATATTCATTGTCATCTTATTGTTGCATATTGCGAAAAGAAATTTTGGATTTTGGAAACAGAAAATATTCAAATCTCAAATTTTGAACTACTATAATTAGAATTCTCGTATGAATAACTCACTGTGGTAGATTGTAATGATTCAAATAACGCCTCATTCTTGAAGGATTTTCTCTTGTAATATAAAAATTTTAAGCTAATCGAATTTGTAGTTGGGCTGTTTACTAAACTCTCACTTTTTCCTAGAAAGTAATGAATTATAATTATTGATTCGTTGGCAACGTTACGAAAAGTGTCAAGACCAAAAATTAAATCTCTTCTGATTTTCGTAATACGCGGGGTATAAGGATTTTTTTAGTAAATATTGTGATTTGGATATACTGTACAAGACACACCGAGAGAAAATGTGGTATAATATATTTCTTGTTAGCATTATAATTGCTAATATTTAGATAAAGGAAATGATTTGAAAGTACAAGTATGAACTTTCAAAATAATCAACAAATATGTTAGTTGTGCTGATTGTCAAATTGTCATTCTCTTTAACTGAAAAAAGTTGATTTTTATGGTAATATATTATTTTTTGAGGGGAGATGTTTTCTCCGTACTTCGGATTACGTGCAGGTATAGAAAAAGTTCCGTAATGTAGTAATGAGATTACCAGGTCGCTTTTGCAATATTTTAATGAAAATAAGGATAAATAATACTTACAGCAAAAATCTGCTTTTATTATGCTTCTCACTATTCAGAATTTGACTGAAAATAAGAATGAAACACTTAAAAAACATTAAAAAAACATTTTTTCTGTCCAACTTTAAACTTCAATGAGTTGTTTTGCTTCCATTACCAGGTCAGTATGGAAGTTTTTCCAAGCCTGATTACGTGTACGAACAGATAAATAATAATTGTACAGTCAGTTATTGCTTTTTATACAGTAATGTGAGAAGAACAGTTTGGAAAAGTCAATAGTATATTATTTTGCCATCAACTGGTAAAGTTCTCATCATTGATAATTATTTCTTCGTTTGTAATTTTAAAGTTTTATGGTCGATACTTCTGTTGAATTTTGCTGTAGTTTATGGAATCATCAGTTAAATTTACTGGTGTTATAATTGTAGCAAATCACTTCTTGAAACTGCCTTTACCTAACAGTGTAAAGATGACGTACGTCCTGTTTATTTTGCTATGGTAGACCCCTATGCAGAATTTATTATGATTTATCATTCTGTTTTTAAAATGAATTTAATATAAAGTTATAGTTCTTACCAGGTAACCAAAATAAAGTTAAAGCAAGCACAATTTTAAATATGTATGGTCAAGTTTAAATAGTGAATCAGTGATATGAATTTCTGAAATGTATGTGAAAACAGAAACACAATGTTGTTCAAGTTTGGATTGCCACTAGTTTGATTGAGAAAAAAAAATAGTGTTTTTTGAAAATGATGAAAAAAAGTTTTCTCCTTTTGACTAAATAATTTGTTTTGGATGATTATTGTTTTGAGAAACAAAATAATGTCAGAAAAAAGTAAATTTTCCTAAAATGAAATTCTTCGCTACGTATAGAAATATAAATTAATTGTGCTTAAAATTCAGATTTGGTACATTACAGCACTATATAGGGCGTCTGATGTAATTTGGTTACAAAATCAGTAAGAACAGCATCAACCAATAGTTCAGATAATCAGTTAAAATTACGTTATTGTTGAAATCTTCTGATAAAATCATTTAGGAAAAGTATAGGTGCGATTGGCTTTCGTAATTGTTAGAAAAACATTCAATTATTTTATTGTAAGTTGTGAAAAAACTCATCTGGTTGGAATTTTGCCTTATGAAGGTATATTAAAATTTTAGTTTGCGATCAGTATCTCATCTAGAGCGTTTTAGAAGGACGCAGTGCCCTGTCCTATACCTCTAGAGCGCCCTGCCTTACCTTTCGGGCGCCCATGTGCTATAATAATCACATCCAGGTTTCAAAGCCGTTTATTTGCGAAAATACCAACGAAATATAGTCGTTATATACATTGTTTTAAAGGTCTCGACGAGATCTTTCCAATGGGGTGTAAATAATTTAAATCGGTCTAAAATTGAGGAAGAAATATTAAAAAATGTCAAAGAAACATTTATACGATCATTTTATGTGTCCTGGCAATTTGTTATAACGTAAAAATGTGCCCACTTTAACCTGAATGCGCCCTGCCCACGAAAAATTCTGGATGAAACACTAATTAGTTAAACAGCTTTGGAAATTATTACAGATAAAATTAAAAGGAGTGATGCGTTCGAGTCCCACTCTTGCTGAATTAAACGGGGAAACAAAATGTTGGTGGCAAGTTTGATAAATTATTATTGACAATAAATTTCTATGGCGCGCACCAGACCGGAAAGCTTGGGAGTCGTGGGTTCGATTCCCACCAGACGCATGAATATGTTTTTTTTTTTTTTTTTAATTTATTTACTATGTAAGGAGTATGTCAGTACATAATTTATGTAGATTTATTTTCTTCGAAAAAACTTTCTCGTAAATTAAAAAAGTATTAATGTAAATAACTTTCAATTATAAGATAAAAAATATACAGAGACATTTGATTCTTATCGAAAGTTCAGTAGACGTTTCTCGCAATTTTACTTTTCTGTCTCGCGAATCGATTGTTGAATAAATAAGTTGTTTCATATAAAGGGACACAATTTTGTTGTTATTGTTGCTACAGGAGTTGGCAAAACCAATACCGAAAGGACTAAAAAAAAGTAGCTGTCAAAACTTTTAATTAAATAACAATTGAAAATAACTTTGACAAATTCGAACTTCTACAATCAAATTATCCTCACACTCTGTACAAATAATATAAACAATACTACACTCTGTTCATATACCACTGTTCATAATTACACAATGCAGTATAGCTTGACTTTCGAATATTATTTCGCTTCATCTGAGCAAAAGACTTCTGCTGATATTATAAAGCAGCCTCATTATTTTACTCTATCAAAAACAAACTCATTTCAAAGAGAGTGTATTATAGAAGCAGAGGAGATCTCTTTGGGAAAATCTATGTGGAATAAAGGTAACATCAAAAAGTACTCGGTCAGTTTGGAAATTGTACGAGATTTTGGTGTTTCGAATGATTTTAAGTATCTTTGCATTGGACTTAAATAATAATTTCGCTAAATTTGTTCCTGAAATTTCGTATTTTGGTTCATGGAATATCTCCGTTTATACTCAGATATGTTTCTCGTACAAGGTAAAATCAGTTTCTAGACAATAAGTTAATTATATTCAATAGTATTTCGTTTTTTTTTTTCAATTTTTCGTACCTATATAGAGCAATAATATTCCCCCATGTTTTTACAGAGACGATGAGAATTGTTAACACTGCTTGAAACCTTATAAATTATATATTCAGCATATTTTAGGAATATCTCATTACGCGGAGATTGTCAATCTTATATTAGAGCTTTCTAATCGAATAATCGTTTTGTATTCTGATATCAGAAGTCTTTACTTTCCAGAGTCAGTGAGGATTTATTAATATTTTTGAAGATTATGTGACGTTTTTCGTTAAAGATTTTTGTATTCTTTCAAAATCTTTTGAGATGATTTATTTATAAAGATCGTAATATATACACCACCAAGAATAGTGATTGTTTGTGACGTCAATATACTGTAGACTCACTGAATTCAAGAAATTTCATAAAATTATTATTTTTACTTAAATAAAGACGGACGAGATAATCAAAATATCATTACATTCTTAATAATTAATGACATTAATTGTTGAAGAATATGAGCTGTACTATTAAATTGGTAAGAAAGTCAAAGACTGGCAAATCTCACATCTTCTTCTTCCGTGGACCATATCGTGGACCGTGTTTTCCGTCGATCTCATCGTGGACCCCAATGGAAATATAAAATGGAAATATACTACATTGAATATTAGGCATGCCCATTCCTTACCATCTGGTCAAAACAGTCCCCTGTTGTGGGTATCAAGGGTACTAAACTACCAACCGTTTAGCCTAAATTCCTCTAATATTCGATGTAGTATATTTCCATTTGATATTTACATTAATCATGTGAGATTTGCCAGTCTTTGACTTTCTTACCAATTTAATCATGAACTTATATTCAGTACAATAATACATTGCTATATATCTGCTGAAAATTGCTATACTGTCATGAAGCATTGTTAGTAATGATTATTAACAACAAAGTTCATGCAATGCACATAGTAAGTCAAGTTTTGTAACATCATCTCTAAAAATATTATTATGCCAAGATTAATTTATTTCTGTTCGTCTTTTTTCTTTCTTTCTACTTCTATATCATTTCTCTCAAGTTTAATTTTTTGTGATTATATTTTATTCTTTCTAAATTCTTTCCTTTCTTCTTAGAACTCTTCTACTGAGTAATATTATATTTCATTCACTTTAAATGAGATCTTACATTTCACATGCTGAGGAGAAAATATAAAATTATATACATTCAGACTCGTAGCCAGGAAGGATGAAAGATATCTTCATGAATTAAATTATATTTCAGAGTCAGTTTTTAAAGTTCTGAAACATCTTTGCCGGCCGACTATATCATCATAATTACAGTTTTATAGTGGAAGCTTCTATATACACATGTAGTATGTGCATGACTTTACAGTGATCCTGTAAAATCTTTTTTTAGGCGTCTTTTGATTATATTACAGCTGTATAAATTTATTAGTGTAGACAAATACTGTATTTTGAAGAATGACTGGAATTAAGTCAATTATCTGAAAAAACGTTTTACAAGAAATGTAAGCAATTATCCAAATTTGAAAAAGTTGACAATGGATTATCCGAGGTCCGATAATATTGCTGTTTAAAGAGATAAATTTCGAAAATCAGGCAAATTCTAGACATTTCTGAATATCAAAATACGCAATTATAATACAGGCATTAATTCATAATTGTTTTGACAGCAGTAGAAGTTGATATTATGATAGGAAACGTAAATACCAGACAACATTAAAACCAAATGAAGAATATTTTACGATATTTAAAAATTATACCCTCTAACACCACTCTGACTTACTCCCCTGTCTTCCGGCGAATTCTCCTGTCTTCCCTGATTTCGAAAAAAAAAAAGAATAAATAAAAAGGTAGAGATAAAACATTCTTCTCTCGACGCTGACACGGTTCAGAGACTTTCACTTATTATTTGTGTATTATTATTTCACAGTAAACTGCATGGTAGATATGGGGCTAGAGAGTCGTCGAGAGACGCTTCAAGAAAATTAGAATAGGGATTCTATATTATATAGTCATTCCAATCTGCCACGTGAAGTTGGTAGGAGGGTTGCCGTACTATTAGGATAACTTATTTGGACGTTCAAAGATTTTCTTTTGTCTTTCAGCAGCCCTCAAAAAAGTTCTGGTGTGGTGTTTAACAGATAATTATTATTGGCTTGTTCTAGATTGGGTATTTGTGTTGTATTTAAATTTTTATATATAATTATGCTGCTCTAAAACAGTAATCATGATAAAAAATGGAGGGGGAGCAAGGTAAACTAGATTCTTATTTAAGTTTGGATTAATGATTGAAACTTCCAACAGATGGTGAAATGTAGGAATCACTCACTTTTATTATTTGAAATTTAGAAATGTTATTATTTTTTAAATAAATATCTGTCAGTTTTAACTATGAAATTATAAAATTATGATAAATAGAGTACTTATTTGATTTTTAATGGGCAAAACAACTGAAAATTATTTGAAATTCAGATAGCTGCAGCAGTAGAAGTAACTCAGAAAATGTTAAATTTTATTTTAAAAATGATTGATTTTTCTGCTTGGGTTCTCTTTATTCTCACCCCTTCCATCAAATATAATTGATGTAAGAATCAAAACAAATGGACGTTGATACTGTTTTCGACGGTTCTTTTTATCATTACTTCTAATAGGTTTTTGAGTGACTATAATATTATCATGTCAAGCAATCCTTAGACAAATATAACTGATGAGCCTTCATGATGCGAAACAGCCACATTATTCTGTGTCTATTTTAAGTTAATTGTAAACCCCCACAATATCCATATTTGAAATAATTATTGCTGGAAACCCCATATAGAAAGCTGTAGTGTTTGAAATTTGATTGAAACCGATACAGCAGGAGAAGTTAATTGATTTTGTGTTTGATGTTACACTTGTTAATATTTCATCAAAGGAAGTTCTATAGAAATAATCATATAGTACTATACCGTTACAGGAACTTGTTAAGTTGTTAACTTTCAAATTTTGATCGAGTTAAGAAATGATTATTAATATTGTTCTTTAGTTTTTTTTAACTGAACTATAATCACAGATAACGTTTGTGAAAATGTTTATTGTTGTATCGTATATTTGAGATATTTGAATTGTTACAATTTTTACTTTGTGTTGTAGCCTTGGTTTTCACTTTTCATTGTATTTATTGTTTTTCGCACAGTTTTTTGTCTTCATTGTCGAAATTATTTTCTTATATCTATACTGTCTTATACCATGTCTACACTACGTCTTATACCATGTATATTCCCTGGTGACTAAATTCCACAAACCTTTCAACTTAACAAATTAGGTCACTATAGTTTCTATCTACATTAACATGCTGTACCGTAGGGGGGGGGGGATACCAGAAACTAAAGCAGGAAATGTTAGCTAAAGTGTAGTTACTACAGATACACACTTCATTTTATACTATCATTTTCTAACATTGTAAAGCAGGAATGATGAGTGATACACATAGTGTCATATCAATCTTCGGACAAGTATAACTGATAAGCCTTTAAGAGGCGCAACAGCTGTCTTATACCATGTCTATTCCTCGGTGACTAAATACCCCAAGCCTTTCAACTTAACAAATTAAGTCACTACAGTTTCTATCTATATTAGAAATAATTTTATTTTCATCTCCGAAAAAACAGCAGTACATCTGGAAGTTTTCGAAATCAATGAACATCCATGTTCGCCCTTCTAAATTTCGTACATTAGATGTACTAAATCTCAAATATAATCTTCAAACTTAAAATAGTAATCAGTCAACTTTATTAATTTCCAAATCTTCACAATCAATAACCTTACAACATAACTTTTTACATATCCTTAAATCCCTTAAAACTTTGCATCTTCGGAATAACAAAATCTTTCAGAAAGTGCTTTGGGTATTCTTTATAAATGGTTTGTCGGTGTTCGTTCGTCATTCTTAGCAGGACAATCCATCAGCTGGATCATTTCCCTACTCTATCATGCACAAGTAATATGGGACGAACGAAAGATTGATGATATACATCATTACAGGCACAAAGAGTTAGATGGAAAAGGAGAAGAATTTTAACTGCTTGTTAAAGTTCTTCTATTATTTTTAGAATGGGATTTGATGTTATTATTAGGACTGTTTTATAGTTGTTTATTCTGTAGTGGAGGAAATGTCTTTTGATGGGATTAAATTATATCTTCTTTTGAAGTTCTTGTAACTTAACATTTAACTACTTGTTTATTTTTGGAAACCCTGACGAGAAATCTGAGAATGGAATCCTTAGAAACGAGAATGCATTTATAATTCTCCTTTTCATTAAATAACTTGATAGCGACTGCTTGAAAATCTGTTTGCATATACAAAGAAATGTATCCCCCCCCCCATCCCATCCAACGCCGCACGATCCTTCTCAGAAAAAGAACGCTATTTTTAGTATGCGTAATTTTCTGAATTAGTGAAGTTAGAAAGACGAATTAAAAACTGTATATAAAAGATCATCTTTTCTCTTTTTGAAAAATGTAGATGTTTATTGTACGAGGGTGGATCAGAAAGTAAATGACAAGTTTAATTGCTGCCTCGCCAATGCACCGATATCAAAGTGTCTATACTCATTTTAAAGAGAATTTAATTCTCTAAAAAATCGTGTAAATATTACGTCTATGGGTCTAGTATCTATGATGTGACGTTTGTTTGAATATGCCACGGTCACTTGAATCATCCACAGCAATAGGTAAATAACGTAAATTGATTTTTCAAATTTTAATATTTATTGAGATAACAAAGCAGAGTAAATAAGGTATAATATTACTTTTCCACGTAATTTCCACTAACATTGATGCATTTGTCCCAACGCTCTGGTATGGGAGATGGCTAAGACTTCCCATTTCCATCCCTTCACTTCAGCCAAAACAGAGTTCATGACATGGGGCCGTGCGTTGTCATGAAACAAAACAACATTTTGCAATGTTTCAATAATTGGTACGATCCATACATCCATCACCAATTCACCATATACAGCATTTATTTATTCCTTGTGGATTTCGCATGGTTTCTTCGACTGTGCACACAGATAACGTACAGCACTTTTTTGCCCTATCATTGTGGATGCTTCAAGTGACCATACCATTTTTAAACAAACAGCACATTACAGTTATCAGACTTTTAGACACGATTTTTTTAGAGAATTAAATTCTCTTTAAAATGAGTATAGACATTTTGATATTGGCGAGGCCGTCATTGAACCCTCGTAATTAGAAATTAATAAGAAATAAAAACATATAATCGAAAATAAATATTGATAACAAGGCCACAAATGGGTACGGTAACGGCATTGTTTTATCTAACATAAACATTTGTCATATGAACTATACAAATATTTTAACTGCGCCATTACAAACCATAGGATGTTGTGCAACCAGTATTAAATTCCTGGAAATAACGGCGAATTCCGAGTAAAGTTTGATAACTCTGATAAAACTTGAAAAGTGTATAAATGAAATTAATATCGCCCGATAACGATTTGCTAAGAGGATTTAAATATTTAATAACTATATTGTGAAATGTTAATAAAAAAAGAAATTAAATTTGAATCTCATATCGAATTTTAATCTTAAATCGATAAGAATCAAAAATATTGTTGCTCAAAGTTTCGCCATTTTTTAAAATTATTGTTGAGCGTCTGTTATAATAAGTTATTACTGCTTATAGTTATCCCATATTTACTATAATTATACAAAACGCAAAACAGAGACGATAAATGTGTATTACATACTTTGAAGGTAAGAAATTTAATTGAAATTCTAATCGGAGTCGGACATTACCGCACAGGTAGATCGTTTTTCGGGTCGTTACCGCACAAACACGGTGAACTTTACCGCACTTCCTGTACCGCACACTTTTAAAAATTCCGCACAAACTCAGAGGGCATTAACGCATACCTTTTTCAGCACACTTCTCCATTACAAGACGACAGGGTATTATCGTATGCGTACCGTATACTGTATACATTCATCTTCATTTTACGTATACATTCTTCATTTTACGATAAACTCTGTATTTGACAATGCTTTTAATACATTTTATAATTACCATTCCGTTATTAAAGAAGGGGCAATTGAGAAACAGATATTACGAACAGAATGTAAGAGAAAAGCCGAAGAGGATTTGTGCACCAGATCTAATAAAATTATGAGAAAGCAACTTTTGCTAGCCGAAAACGAATCACTGCGCTCGAATGATTTAGCTAACACCAGAAAAGCTATTTATCGTTATAATAAGTGCGGTAAAGTCAATCTTAAACTTTTAGTACGCAATTGTCCGCCACTAATTTTCCATGTGCGGATTAGTCCTGGTGCGGATATGTCCTCACCAAAATGGATGTGCGGAAAGGGGCTGTGCGGTAATGGGTAACAGCCGATGGAACTTTTGAAACACGTTGGAAGGACAACTGAAGTGTTTTACTGTTTTTTTTGTCTGAATACTTAGACCTCATTTGCAATTCGTTTCTTTCTTATAAAGCATTGCCAAATTATAATTTATAATGTTAACTTGTATTTATTATTTTATAGTCTTTATTATTTTGTAGTTTCAATAAAATAGTCAGGTTAGTATAATGTAAGAGAATAAGTTTTCAAGAGACTAAAAAAACTTTGAGACAAGAAATAAAATTATACTCTCAACTTTAAATTATTCATTATTCATTATTTTGCAATCAAATTTAATTAGCCTTTGATATACTCCAGCGAGAAACGCTCCTGATATTTTCAATATTTTCTTCAGCATCAAGAAGCAACGTTCTTATAAGAGCAAAGACGAAAAGAAAAACTTCAATATACCAATTAGTGTCCTTATAAAGAAACCAATATCGGAATATTCATGAACTTCTTAGTAGAAAAATAAGTTTTCTTTTGGAAGATTATATTGCTTCAGAAAATACAAGAGGTTTAAAGTATAAACGTATTATAGAGAAATACAGTTAAAAAATATATTGTGTATTATAATTACTATTAAATTTCGATGGAATGAAAATATGCCTCAACTCCGCTTGTTAATTTATTGCTTTCCTCGACATGTTTCGAAATGTAGAACATTTCATTTTCAAGGGGATATTAAAACCGAAGTTCACATAATGGTAGGTGAAAACGTACTGTAC
>JAQIWE010002257.1:0-13598 GCA_034698565.1 Campodea plusiochaeta | reverse complement strand
ATTGTCGCCGTAGGTGCCATATGTAACTGACTGTAACGAAGCAAAGGCACAAACGTTACAGTCAGAAAACTGACTACAGACAACAAGGCTAGCCAGAACCATCGCATACTGTAAACCTTGACCTTTCTAGTCGCATTGTTTTGTTGTAACATCAGCTTGATCGACCATGCCTCATTTATATTCTAGCCTATAGAGCTGGGCGATTATATTGATTTTCGATTATAATCGATTATTCAGAAAATAATCGTATTCGATTTTAACTTTTACCTTTAACCTGTTAATGACTTGGCAATACCCTGTTATTAGTCTTATTTACTTATTACTATTCTATCTGTAATTTCAAGTAATAGGCCTACAGTTTCTTCTGTAGGCTAGTTTTTAACAATATTTCAAGAATGTTTATAACAATAATAGGATATGTGATTTAAATCAAATTGGTTAATTATGTAAATGGCAAGATAGTGCTAAAATATCTGCAAGAAATCGCTGAGATATTAAAAGTTTGAAGTGGAAAAAATTACGATAGTGGGTCAGTGAATGAGTGAAATGTATTATTTTCTAACTGATGTTATTTATTGTTCAATTACTTCTTACTGTTTATTTTCACAAGTTATGAGACAGTAAATGAAAAGAAATTTAATATTGGACCTATTTATTTTTATTTGAGAGGTAAGATCCTAAATATTGTGTTGCTATATTTTTGCATAAGGTTCAGCAGCATTTTATCAATAAAAAAAAGGCATTAATTTAATTAAAAATTAATTTTTTAATTTATAAGGTAGCCTAGTAAGCTATAGGCCTACACAGTTGAAAATGAATCTCTTGTTTTAGGTTTTTGGGAAATTTCGATGATTTCATAAAAGATCAAGAAGTTCATAAAAATTTTGAAAAAAAAAAATTGTGAAAAAAAATTTCATGAAGAAAAATGAAAAAAATTGGGTTATTTTGAGTTCTTGAGGGGGGTAAAATACTAAGATTCAGAGGAGGTAAATACCGGGAGGCCAAGAACGTTCATCACAGGATTTCGGGATTGTTATTATCATCAGGATCCCAGGATTTTGCGGGATGGAAGCCTTACACAGCAAAATTAACACCTTTTTCGGACTTTTTTCAATTTCAAAGACTTCAGTAGTTTTCATAACTTTTCTTTTGATTAAATTTTTCTTGAAACAGTTAACTAGGCACACAATTTAAGTGTTTAATCACTAGGCCTATAGTCTACTTTCAAATTTCATGATTGAATATTGTCAAATCATGAATTCTATGGGAGTAAAAATTAGGAAATAATGTATTTTTCTTCATATGTTTTAATCAAAATTAGTGCTTTCTCTTACAGTACTGCAATTTTAATTTATTTTTTTTTAGAGAAATATTGACGTAATGCCAAAAGCAGATAGGAAAAAAATTAACTTTACACGGCAGCACATAAACAAAGTAGCATCACAAGAAGCAGCTTATTTTTTGGAAAACGTGAATGTTGCATGCAAACCAAATATAATTTCTGATGGTGACGGCAGCAGTCAAACTGACCATCGTCATGATAATCCTCCTGCTAGTGAACCTCTTGAAAGTGACAGTAATAATTTAAATAGTCTTGATGAACATAACAATTCTAATGTTGATTGTGATAATAGCAGTAGTGTTTCAAGCAATCTTGATCTTGATGAAAGTTTCAACGACAGGTACAACAATCACATTTCTGATTCTGAAGAAACTGTAATAAATTATGATCATTATGACACCAGCACAAAAGATTCAGAGAAATTTAAGACACAACTTGCTACGTGGGCAACAACTCATAGTATACCGCAAAGTGCAGTCACTGATCTGCTAAAACTTTTAAAGGTTTCAACGTTTCATAGAGAAGAACTGCCTTCAGACGCACGAACCTTATTAAAAACACCACGGAAATGTATTATGAAAGATATTGGTTCTGGCGAATACACCTACTTAGGAATAGCAAGTAATGTAGTGAAGATTTTTAGAAATAGTGCCTTAAAAAACACTGAGTCAATTCAGCTACTAGTCAATATTGATGGTTTGCCAATTCTAAAATCTACAAACTCACAACTGTGGCCTATATTGGGAAGTTTTTATAGTCCGTCCGAAATTTCCAACAATGTTTTTCCAATAGCGTTGTATTATGGAGATTCTAAACCACAATTTCATGAGAGGTTCTTCGAGGACTTTGTTAATGAAGCAAACTCTTTGATTGACACAGGGATAAAACTGGATGAAATAAGTCAAACTATTCCATTCGGTATCTTCGGATTTATTTGTGATGCTCCTGCTCGAGCTTTTTGTTTTATGATCAAGAGTCATACAGGTTATTACTCGTGTGGAAAATGTGAACAACAGGGGAAACACGTTCTACGTTCCCTTACTTTACCTTATTGTAATTCTAGGCTGCGTACTGATGAATCCTTCAGATTGAAAAGACAAGAACAGCATCATACAGGAAAATCAATTTTGGAAAATATACAAGGAGTAGGACCAGTTTCCAGTGTTCCTTATGAAGCAATGCATTTAGTTTATTTAGGTGTTACAAGAAAACTCATGCATTTATGGAAGCAGAGACCCTCACAGGGGAGCATTAAAAAACATGAATGGAATGAACTCTCTTTGCAACTGGAAGATCTCCACGATGATGTTCCAAGCGAATATAAAAGGAAACCAAGAACATTGAGAGAATTAGATAGATGGAAAGCAACTGAATTTCGCCAATTTGTACTTTATGTTGGTCCTGCTGTTTTAAAAAATATTCTACCTACCCATATCTATGAACATTTTCTAAGCTTTCATTTTGCCATTTCAATTCTCTCCAGTTCAAAGTATTGTGAACAGTATGTCGATGATGCTGAAAAATTGCTTGTTCATTTTGTTCAATCATTTGGAGGTATTTACGGTAAGCATACAATATCATATAATGTCCATGGGCTTATCCATTTACCCAATGATGTGAGGAAGTTTGGAACATTGGAGAAATTTAGCGCTTTTAAATTTGAAAATTATTTAGGATTGCTGAAAAAAAAAGTTCGGAAATCTGAAAAAATTATACAACAGCTGAGTAACAGGTTGTCTGAAATTTCTGAAAACTCTTGTACGGTTATTCCATCAGTTAAAAAGATGTGTGTTAGCAAAGAACATTCAAGTGGCCCGTTACTTCATAGTGTACCATGTGCACAGTACAAACAGATAGATTTTGCAACATTTGGTATAAAAGTAAGTGAGGAAGAAGAAATGTGTTGTGACAGTTGTTTCTCCACAGAAAATGAAATTGCTTGTGCAAAAAATATAATAGTGAGGAATGGTGAGACTTTTGTTGTTGCCAGTACATTTCAGTCTATAAGTGAATTATATGAAAAGCCTGAAACTTCAAGATCTTTAGGCATTTATAAAGTTTCAAATTTATCTGTCACTATAAAGGAGTTTCCAGTTGCAGAAATTGTTGGAAAATATGTTGCACTACATTTAAACAGACGAGGCAATGATGTTTCTTGGGCTGTATTTCCCATGCTCCACACAGAGGATACAATCAGTGCATAGCAATTACAGGTAGCCTACTTTACTCTTTTTTTGGACTGAGTCTGTTATGACCAAAATAACACAATCATAGATGCTTGTCATATCTGTTTCCAATAGCACTCTGTTCTGTATTACCATAATTTATGAAACATTTTCTGTATTTCATTAAGCTTATATATCTTGCAGAATGAGCAGATATAACATTTGTTTTCTATAAGTACATAGTGCATGATTACAGTAACCTTGTGAAAATACTAAAGTAGTAACAAAGTATAGCCTACTTTTTATAATCTAGGGTGAGCAACTGTGTACGAAAGTAAATTGAAAATTGTGTAGTTCATAAAATTTTGAAATTTTATGAACTACACAATTTTCAATTTACTTTCGTACACAGTTGCACATCCTAGATTATAAAGAGTTTTGGATTGAGACATATCATTTAATGATATGTCTCTTAATTCAAAATTAATAACATATTTTGTTTTGACACCCATTAGCCTACTCCATTTTTATTCAGCTTTTGCAACTTTTATACAGTTTTCCAAATTTTTCTCCACAAATCTTGTTCAAATATTGAAGTAAATTGAAATAAAGCAGGATAGCCATATTATACACTTCAAAAATATTTAAAAGGCAAGAAATTTAGAATGGTAGATTGCCTATTATTTTCTATTGTTATCGCTGAATTTTAGCATACTGGTGCAATAATGAAAAACTTGTAGGAAAATAAATTTTTAGTTTAGATTTGTTGAAGAATGAATGATAATATAATATGGAGAAAAACAGCCTTATAAACATATATAATCGTAGTTGTTTTGAGACAGTAAATTTGTGTTACAATATTGACAAGTTGTTATAAAGGTCTCCCAACATAACTTGGCACCTAACTTTGAAACTTTTTCAATGAAATCTGTATCTAAACAGTGCAAAAAGTTTCAAGGTTAGGTGCCAAGTTATGTTGGGAGACCTAAAGTTACAATGTAGGCCTGCATGTACTTATGATGAACTTATTTCATTACTTTTTCAGAACATGAGTTTTGCCGTAGTTAAATTTACGGAGGAGAATACAACATCTATTGTACCTGTAAAATGGATAGATAATGATGATTGCTGCTGGTGGCCTTCATCTAAGACAGACAGAAACATTGGAAACAAGTTAGTTGTTGAACAAAGAACTCCAGAGAAGAAGACTTGGAAGAAATATGGGATATCAGTTCTTTCCATTTGTAGTAAGTTCATGATTTGAATTATCACGTTAATCTGTATTACAGTCACTCATTAGAAATGGACAAACTTGAGATTTTCCCGAATTAAAAAAAAAAACTCTTAAAATTTATTTCTCATTTCAACAAAAATTTAATTATTTTTTGCGAATGTAGGCTATTTATAAATAAGTTTTTTGAGATTAATATTCCATTCTTCCTTCAACTGATCCTTTATTCATTGTCTGTGTATTATTTCCTAATAATTATATATTTCTGATTTCTCTTAAAGGGACAATAATCTTATTCCACAATATCCACATGATAAGCTAAAACCTTTTGCAATAAACAAATACTCTGGTATTGAATATACACACCAAGAAATTATTTATATTTATACTGTTATTTGTGTACGTTAGCGAACGCCTGCTTCGATTTCCCCTGTTTTTTCTCTGCGTTTTTGTGTGTAAGCGATAACCAAACTAAACCTGGCATTTTATAAATATATATATGACAATATTCAATAAAAAAAATTAGAATTTTTCTTAATTTTTTAACCTCCTTGTTTAGCTTCTTACACCAATGCAGTACAAAAGCTTCAGAAATCAAGAGATACGTCTGACTTGGACACAACAGACAGTGAAGCTAGGGGGAAAGGCAAGCGAAAGAGAGTTGCTAATTCAAAGTTTCAAATGACTGAAACAGACAATGATATACTTAGCTCAGACAGCTCTGGTGATGAAACGCTTTCATCTTATAAAGCACCTCTTCCAAAACTGGATATTTCTCAAAGTGTGAAAACATTACAGTCCAAGGGTAAGCATTACTTAGCTTAGTCTATCTTTATTAGCCACTCAGTTATTTTACTACTGTCAGATAGAGGCAATTTAAAATCAAATAGATCACTTAAAAATTTAAGAAATGAGGTACGGAAGTTTTATTTTATGATGGAAAATCAATAAGATCATTTCTTAAAAAAGGAAAGGAATTTACTTTAAATAGGGCTAGGCTATAATATATTGTATGATTGAAGTAAATTTACAACTTTAAACATGAAGCTATAGGTCTAAAACAGAATTTTCTGCAACATATATATGCTTCATGATAAATTATTTAAATTTTAAAGTGCAAAGAAATCTTTGTTTTACAAGCTGATAAGGTATTTTATCTGAATTTTTTTTACATTGTTTACTTTCTGAAATTTTTTCAATCAACTTGTAAATTTATTTTTGAGAGGAAATGTTTTCCATTGCATGAGAAGATATAAAGGATAAGAAGATATTTATAATTATAAAGGATAAGAAATTGTTTTAAAGAACAGTAATATAATTACAAGTATAAAAACTCTAGTACAACTTAAAATTTTAAATATAAGTTAATATACAGTTGTATTATTTATAGTGATTGCACTCCCTGAGAAAGTTGCGATCCCGGAATTGCAATCCTTGCAATTACTGAGTCAAAACAGAAAGGTAAAATTTCGGCATTATTGTTGCTTTTCAAAATTGAGAAATATCTTGAGTGCTGTGTAAATTCTAGTGATAAAAGATTACAATTAGTGAATAAGTCAAGAGTCAAAGCAGCTGCTGTATTCTATCTTTTTGTTATGACCACTGACAAATTCGTAACCCTATTTTTTTCGTGGCCTCTCTGTTATTTTAATCTTCTCACATACTTAATAGGAATTTTTATCTAAGAAATAAATATATATACTAAATACGAAGAAAATAAATAAACAGAGGACGTGGGTTCGAATCCCACCAGTCGCGTAAATATTTTTTCTCGTTATTATTTTATTTACTATGTAAGGTTGTGTCTATTTATTTATTTTCTTCGTATTTAATTCCCTTACTTGCTTTAATAATTAAACATACTAAAACTATTTTAATTTAGTTTTGAACAAAGAGTTACAAATCTTTTGCCTTTTTTTCTAAATTAGGTACCAGTAAACAAACTCCAAGAATGTCTCCTCGTCTTAATAAAAGTGGTGATGGGAGTAGTGAAAGTAGGTTTCATAATCGTTTTGCAACAGGATTTTTAAATAAAAGTACTAGCAGTAAGCTCATTCCAGATGAAGAAAATGGAAATAACAAAATACTTCCCAATGACAGTACAAAGAACGGTAAGTTTACAATCCAACAACTTAAAAGTAATGGCAGGATAAAACAATTCATCTTATTAACTATAGTATATTTAGTGTTACCTGATAAAATTATACCATACAGAAAAGCAATTGCTATAATGTTATAATAATAACAGATATTTATTTTGCTAACTTAGCTATGTATATCTTCTACTTATCATTTTTATATGTTGCTGTTGACAATGTGCTATTGTTTTATCTGCTTTGAAAATTATTTCTAGCTTGTGATTTCTGTCAGTATTAGAATGGTCTGCTGCAGATTAAGTATAAGAATTTTTTCCCCCCCAGTTTTTAGAAATACCGTAATATTATTTGTATATTATTAATTCATTCTCTTAAGTATGTTATAGAGGAGGTAAATCAACATAGGGCCTACCTTGTGACTAGAGCTGCACCGATCACCGTTTTTTGATTATCAGGCAGATCTGATACTCGGCACCGGATCAGCGTTTCCGATTAATCGGTAGTCATCGCATTTTCAATTATCGGAAAACCGATTGCTAATTACCAGAGCTCAAAATAAGAACCCATCCACCCACCCGAGACGGGTTATTTTTGACTGAAACGGGTAGAAATTTGTCCAACCTGTCCTGCGGGCAGGTGACATTCTAATAAAATAATAAAATTTTGCAATAGTTAAATCAAAGATAATGTGTCATTAAAAAATCTTGAATTTCAACAAAATCGAATAATATTTTATTATATCTTTAAGTAATCCTGATTGTCGTTCTTTCTTTTATTTTCATCGAATGTGAAAACCGTTCTTGCTTAGCAGTCACATAAATTTAAAACCTGTATTGAAGACTGTTAATAATGGATAGTTATTTGCTCTTTATTTGTAGTTTAAAGATGACCAGGTCAAATATCTTCATTACATGAGACAGTTGGAATGAATAAAAAACATTAGTTTACTGATATATCTTGGAATAGGAGAAATACATGTGTTTAGCAGATTGTCTTGTCCCCAGAATAATTTAGCACACAAAATTAAAAAAAATATTTGATTAAAAACCTAAAATGCATACATTTATCAACCATTATATTGAGTTAAGGTATTATTATTATGACTTTTATGATTTTCGTTATCTATTTCTGGGCAGGTAAAAATTAGATCAGTCAGGTACATTTTTACTATTTTGAGCCCTGCCAATATTACGTAGTTTCCATTATCGGCCAATATGATTATCAAACTTTAGAGAATAAACTGAACTTCTTAGCCTTTTGTAAAAGTGGAATAATATTAATGTAAGCCTATTCTGAAAGAAGACAAACGAGGCTTATTTTGAAAACAAATAAGGCTATTTTTTGTGAAGTGAATTCATTGGAGGTTAAAAATCACTTAGTAATTCATTATCTTATATCATCAGGTTCCGTACAGGTTGCTAACTATCATGTAACACCAAGGAAATCTCCTCGTTTGCTTCGTCCTCCATCCGTTGCCCCCTTCTCACCTCCAAACAGAACTCCTGATGAAGTGTTCCAGGACCGAGAAATTGACGAGTCTCAAGGGTATAGGAATCAAGAGACCCCGAGGGAGCTTATTGGAACCAGTGGTAAGTTTCATATTGGTCTCTGATAATAATTATATCTTAGATATATTAGTAGTTATTCAAGAACTTAAATCTTAAAAACAAATTTTTGGAGAGCAGATTGTAGTCATATAGTTTCTACAAGTCAAATAGATGTTTATATTTCATGTAGAGTTGTGTGAGTAGCAAATTTCTGCTTCGAGTCAATTATGTTTTATTTATTTTTAACAGTTCGAGTAATAAATTTCTGCTTCGAGTCGAGTTGTTGAAAATCGAACAAGTGGAGTTCAAGAACTCGGCTCACATTTTTGAGTACTCGCGCATCTCTAATTTCATGTATAGTTTTGATTATTGTTTTGAAAATTTGCTTCCAATTATCAATGCAAAATAAAAACTGTATCACAAGTGTAATTTTAATCTAAATGTTCCTCAGCTTTCAAAGAACAACAAAATGACTTCTGGTGTATCTAGTGTAAGCTGAGCATTTTCAGTGAACATGTACGCTTTAAAATGTTGATGTAAAATTAAAACAAAGATTATTTTTATAAAACGCTAAGGTATTAGTAATTTTATACCAACTTTTTCAAGAAATAAGTTCTCACATTTAAACTTACCGGTATTGAGAAATTGACATTTTAGCCATCTTTCTATGTTGTAGCAACATTATTTAATTAATTTCTAGGTGCGTTCGCCACTTGATGCAAAATGCACCAATTACAATTGCCGTGTCTGTCCATCCGTCTGTCCATATGTAATACAGCCAAACTGGCCAGACCGATTTGGCTGAAATTTTTTATACATGTTCTACAAACAAAGTTGTCGAGATAAACCGAAATTCAAGTCTGTCCGTCTGTGCGCATTTAACATATCCATTCTGGCTAGACCGATTTGGCTGAAAATTTTTATACTGTACATATTCTGCAAACAAAGTTGTCAAGATAAACCAAAATTCAAGTTCTCTGTCTGTCTGCGTGCTGTAACACAGCCCCAGTGTATTTAAAACAAGCGAACGCACCTGATTTATGTACTGCGAAGAAGTCATAGGACCACTTGTTAACTGACAGAAACAACTCGCCGTAATTACAATGTTAGAATAAGCGTTGATCACATACATGAAGTATGAATTACTTACTCAAATAAGTCTGATATTATATGGTAGACCTAGTAGGCTACCAATAAATTAAGAATTTTAGTTACTTATTATTGAATACTGATGTGAATGTGTTATTTTTCAGGTGCAAGAAAAAAGCTCATTCTCACCACAACCCCATCAGAGAATACACCTACTTTCAGTAAGAATGGGACATCAGGAATGGATAACAGTAAGTTTACACATTTTAGTATAGTTCCCTTGGAAACATAAAAATGTTTTTTTATTGTTAGCGTTTTCTGACTTTTTGACCTTCTTAATCCTTAGATGACACCAGATTTATTATAATGTAGAAAATAACTGAATAAGAAAAACACCAGGCGTACGTACATTGTTTCAAAGTGCTCTTTTCTTGTTTGGTATACCAAAATATTTTTGAAGGTGTAAAAAGATGTTATATTAATAACTGGAGTTTGCTAATGTTTTTTTTACTCAACTTGAAGAAAAATAAGATGTGACCTGTGTCACATGTAATATGGATAATTTATGGGTTTGCAATCTTGAAAATACTGTATTATAAATGATCCAGCTTTAAAGTACTACACACTGAGTGCTGGTATTGGTTAAAAATTGCAGAACAATTATTTTCCTCACAAAAAAAAAATTCAATTTAAGCTTGATATTTTTTTGACTGTCAACAACCTATTAGCACAAAGCGTACTTTTATTAAATCAAAAGGAGATGCATACACTATTGCACTTAAAAATATAACAGCATAATACAGTAATAAGATTTGAATTATTACTTCAACAGTATTTTCAATGTTCAATTTGGTTTTGTAATATATATTTTTAAGTCTACCTTTATCTTTTTCAGAGTGGTATTCAGAGATGCTCAAAAATCAACGCCGAATGTTGTTTTATATGAAAAAAGTTTCTGAAAACATGGATGTGGTGTTAGATAAAATCGAAACTCCGAATAACAATATTGTGGCTGAAGTAGAGTTAAGCATATCCCTACCTGTGAAAACTGTAGAAGCTTTTGGTGAGATGGAACAGTTCATCCAAGATTCTAAGCAAAATGCTGCAGCTCTTGTAAGTAAATTATCTAAAATTAATACACCTTAGGTATAATCATGAATCAGCATTCCCGTAATTTATACTTTATTTTGAAAATAAGTTTAGTAAAGTTTCTTGAAATATGAAAATCAATTGTGAAGAAAAAGTTACAATGAATGTTCTTGACTTCTTGTAAGAGTAATAGACTGATATACAGTATATGCATTAATTTCAAATTTATGAAACACTATTATTTATACATAAACTTATAGAAATATAGAATAATATTTACATTGTACCAATAAGAAAATTGATAACAGTGTGTATCATCAAAATTGCTTTTTAGACATGCGAATTGTAAATTTATAATAAACTCTGCCTAGGTGTAGTAAGTATATCATATTTATTTTCTTTGTATTTAATGAATAATTTTTTTTCCAGGAATCAAAACTCTTTTCAATTGGGGGAATATGTATTGGAACATCCACAAGAAATATCTTATCAGCTTTAATGCAGGATGAAGTTGCTGTTACCTTTTCTTTTGAGGGAAGAAAGAAGAAAGCATTCAGGGATACCAAAGTTTCAAACATGATTTTTGGTAAGTTTTATAGTTTTTTTTTTAAATTTTATGGATTATTTTGTAGGTTGGGGTGCATTATTTTATCAGAGTCAGACACTATAACTTACTAGTTCGATGTACAGTTTGTTTATTTCAGGCAGTATTTTTATATGTCAAAACATTCACCTAATGTAAAAATGGTACATCATTTGAAAGATGTTGATTAAGTACAGAAATTTTGTTCAATTCTACACTGAAGGCAATGATATAGAACTTTGCATTTACGTCTTATGAGGGCTGCCATTTTGAAACTCCCGGGACCTTAACATGGCAAGAGATAGGGAAATGACGTTTTTTTTTGCCTCCAATATTTTTACTGGCAACTAGAGGAGTATATATGTGATTCAACAGTCCTAAGGTGGTTTAGTACCCATTATCCCACAAATGGAGAACTGTCTTCACCTATCTAAGAAAGAATGGTAAAGATAGGAAGAGGGCACGACCCGCTGTTTCGACCCACAAGGTCATCGGGCTAGGATCACAGCTGATATTCCTCCACATGTCACGATTTTGCTACACCACAGTACGCAAGACCATGCATACTACGGTGAAAGACAGGAGAGTTAAATGTGTATTTAAGTCTGGGGATTAGTTTGACTGGAATTTTATTATACTAGGACGGAGTATTTTATTTCATTATATTCAGTGTTAATATACAGATATTTAATTAAGATGTTAACCTAAACCTACTAATATTTACCAATAGAGGCAAATAGTTGTGTGCAAAGTGTATTTGCTTGGTGTGTTTTTTTTTTTTTAACTCATGCTTTAGGCCTAATGCTTTCTAGTAATTGTAGCCTCATATGGTAAAAAAAAAAAATATTTTGGGAAAGGATTATTGTTAATGGATTTTTAACTATTTAAATTTTACTGTGTAAAAATAAAAATTTCATGTGCGGTAGTTTTGAGAATTATGATTTTAAACTGTTATCACATGCTGACCAAAGTACTGAGAAAAGCAGATAATAGTTTAGTTAAATTAATTACTTCAAAATATTTTAACAGTAGGCATTATTTAAATTTGAATTGGTTGAGTTTATAGAACTACAAAATATAGATTCTCGCATATTATCTCATTTTTTGTTGTTGGATACTTTCAGAAATTCTACGAAAGAACAAATCATTGAAAGATGTTACCTTTGAAGACTACAAAACTAAAGCTAGCGATTGGCTTCGTCATGCTCAAGAAAGATTAAATAAAAGTACAAAGTAATACGAAGAAAATAAAGAACTAGACAACACTTTACATAGTAAATAAAATAATAACGAGAAAAAATATTCATGCGACTGGTGGGATTCGAACCCACGTCCTCTGCTTTCTGGGCAGGAACTTTGCCACTGAGATATATTGTATCTCAGTAGCAAAGCTCCTGCCCGGGAAGCAGATGACGTAGGTTCGAATCCCACCAGTCGCATGAATATTTTTTCTCGTTATTATTTTATTTACTATGTAAGGTGTTGTCTATTTCTTTTTTTTCTTCGTATTTAATTCGTTTACATGTTATTAGTACAAAGTAATTTTTGAATGTACTATTTTTTTCCATTTGCTGTTTGTGAACTGAGATTTGGGTTGATTAGGTCTACATAATAAAGCTGCCGGTTCAGGCATAATTGAAGCACCAATTCCAAAATGGTCCCAAGTCGATGAGAGAAAAATATGTTAAAAAAAAGACATAAAACTAACTGCATGATGACATTACTTTTCAGTCATTTTTTAAAAAAAAGTTAGGTCTAAATACAGATGTACCAAAACCAAACACTTCAATTAATTTAAATTTTAATGTTCAGTTACCGGGAAATTAATTTTTGAAAATGGCTTGACTAGGTCATTATGCACATTTGAAAACTCAATTTGTGTCATAAAGTGCTATTTTATTTTTCTGTTGACTTTGGACCATTTTAGAATTTGGTGCTTCAATTTGATAAAATATTTGCAGACAATTTTTTCACTTATTAGAATGTGGAAGTTTAACATTTTTCCTTTTGGACGTAAGAACTATTAGTAATTTTATTATTATTTTATACTGTTACTACGGTAATATGAGTCAATAATTTTATTTTTGTCTTGAGCAACTGTGTATAAAAAGAAACTGGAACAAGCAAAATAATTCCCTATTTTAATATACAGTATTTGCATAGTCCTATTGTCTCAAGAAATTTCCTTTTAACTACATCTGAAATCGGCTTGCTCGATTTTCGGGTACTTAACCTTACCCGATTTTGGAATAAATAAGTTTTTTGGAAAGCTGACGTCTTTTACTACAAAAAATGTTCTTACAACTTTTTACAATTTCCTCTTACTTCTTGACGTATTTTCACTCTGAAGTTAGAAAGTTTGAAAATGCACATTTTTTTAACATTGACTTGACCCTTCCAACTTCAGAGTGAAAATACATCAGGAAGGAAGAGGAAATTGTAGTAAAAGACCAGCT
>JAQIWE010002256.1:0-13602 GCA_034698565.1 Campodea plusiochaeta | reverse complement strand
GATATTGTTATTCTGTGACATCTGTCAACTTACTATTATGTAAACAGAGTATGTAAATAAACATATATTCTCTCTCTGCTACTAACTCAGTTCGTTACACTTTCCGGTGGTTGGTGAAATGCGAACAATACCATTTAGTCGTCATCCATCCTCGTCAAATTATTTCAACATACATTCGTAAACTGTGCAGTATAAATATTATAATTTGCTCTGACACCAGAAATTGAGTTTTATAATATTTTTATTCTGACTTTCGAAATGATCAAATTAGTTAAATATTAGTGTTTCCGAAAAGAGAAAAGTTTATCATCGTAATATTTACTTGCTGGTTTTCTGTAACTTTTTAAATATATTACAACAATTTAAACCATTATTATTAATATAAACTATAAATACTTTTTTAATGTGATATATGTTATCGACTTCGTCGCAAGTTTTAATTAATTTTAAAGGGAATTCTACTGAAAAAAAATCGTACATCATTGCATTTGACAACTTCCATTGAAAGATATTAAAATACATGAAATTACATCATGTTTAATCTTGTTGCATTTTAAGAATAAATAAGCGACTGTAACAACAACACTACATTATAGATTAACGAAAAAGAATTTAAAATATTTTCATATATATTTTCCAGAGAGTTGGTGGTGTATATATTAATCAACGCTCTGTATAATCATTAATATGAATTGGAGAATCGCATAGGATTTTTATATTCTGTATAAGTATAGTAGCATTTGTTATATTGTACGTAATCCCTGTTCAGTAATAACACTAATTGGGTAGTTCTATTTCATTTTGCTATTTTATATGTATTTATACTGTCAGTTACTGTCTACTTAAATGTCTATCTATTACGTGTATAACGCATTTTGTGTTTGTCTATACAATTTTTTTTCAAGGTGAATAATTACTGCAGTTTTCAATATTAATTAGGATTGTAATAAAAATGTAAACCGGTAATAAATTTATTTGGAAAGTAAAAATAGTTGGTGCTTTTCTCTCTCTCTCTCTCTCATTGTATTTTAATGGACATACGGGTGCTTTGTTTAGCCTATACTGACAGGTATAAATCGACTTGTTATGAAGGAAAAGCAAAACTGAAATTATATTACAAAATTTTACATCTAAAGAACGCATGTCATAATAGTTTATCAACTATATTTATTTATTATTTTATTAAATCTTTGCTGAGATCAAATTAAGTATGCTGATAAATAAAAGTTAGGTGAAAAATAATCTTCGTAGACCATCAGTACGAAAGTAATGTATCAAAAATGTAATTTTACAGCTTGTAAACTATGGAATTCAAATATAGGAACTTTCGCATTACCAGAACCCACTGGACTACTAAACCATTCCTCCACTATTTATAACGAATGTTTTTCTCTTTCAACATATCGATCATGAGAACAAATCTCTTCATCATAATTGTAAATGAAGACACTGTGTTCTCTTTCAAATGAATAAATGAACGCACTGACAACGCAAACTGGTTAATTCGGTTGAAATGTACCAATGCTCAAATTTACACGCGTATTGTACGAATAACTAATTAAATTCGTAGTTGTAACTATTTCATGGAAAATGTATTCAAGGTTACTTTCAAAACTTTCATTGTGTGGGCAGTATAGAATAAAATATAACATTTGATAACATACTACGAACTCAAAGTTCGTATTGCTTTTAATTTAAAAGAAAAATATTTTGATTTCCACTAAAAATCTGTAATGGAAATTCACTAAAATGGTCATCCATTATACACTGATAAATATAATTCATGTTTCACACATTTGATCAGAAACAATGTTTTATTGATATCTAATCCAGTGGATTTCAAAAGTTTTCTATATTACTGTAATAATTAAAGTATATTCAAGAAGTTTCAAACTTTGGTACAGCTTTAGAACTGCTGTGCTATTGAGATGATTGAACTCTATCAGCTAATACAATAATAAACTTGAGGTCGTTAAACGAACTAAAAATTACATTTATATATTGATTGCATTTTTTACGGAAAATCTGATTAGGGCAGAAAGAAAGGAAATATACTTGACGTAATTTTTCTGACGTAATGTGATCTATATCATTTGCACAATAACTTATTTATTACTTCAAATGACGAAATAGTAATGCATAAATATCAAATATCCGACTAATTAAACGATAATCGACTGTCCCTTTAAATTATTAATTAGTCATTCCATGCAAATTAAACTCACACATGCCATACCATAAAAATGACCACTGATTTCAGGACTGCATTTCATTTTCATTCGAAATTAAATTGTACTACTTTGTCCAAACATACTAACATTAACAACGTCCAATGACATAACCACGTGTGTACTATTTGTTATCTATAAATTCGAGTAGCTGAGTGAAGTTAGAAAGAATGTGATAAATTGAAAAGAATTATATGTGAAACGTTCTCCAAGTACAGTTGGAAGTGTAAACTGCACCTGGGTACAAGATTAACACTTCGTTCTATTTTTCTTTTTCACGCTGCTGGATCTCCACAAATTCTCACACTGTTTACAAAGAAAAATATATTTCTTAACAAGCTTCGTTCTCGCTTTCAGATTTTTTATCTGTTATATTCTATTCTTTATCCCTTAAACAGAGGTGGGGGTATTGATAAACTCTGTGGGGGGTTGGAAAAGTGCTGTCAAGCAATAAGTTACACTTTAAATTTTAAGTTGACACTTTTAGTAAACAATACTTGCTTACCACTCAAGTTACTTTTATAGTTCATCAATCTAATCTGTATTTGTTATAATCATTTACTAACTAGAGTGAACTTAACTACTTAAAATTTGAATCAGTGATTGAATCAAGTAGTTCATGTTGCAGTGTTATTGAGTTTTTCATACCGAGAAAGAGCTTCTTCATTTAGTTATATTTAGAGGTGGCGTATTACCAATTAAATTTCATTGTTGTGCAGGAACAATTGTTCTAAAATATTGCACTTTTATTTAAAATCCTATTTCTATACGAAAGTGTATAAACAAGAAAGTAACCTGGCCAAATAACGTTAAACAAAAAGAGAAATATCACTTTTTAACTTGAAACTCTTCAGCTTCAAAATCAAGCATTCTATCGATAAAACTCTAACAACTTCGCGAAATAAACCATGTTATAAATCACTATTTCAAAACTAACATTCCCTTTTCATTAATTCCACCCCCTTTTTCTACTCCTATGACTCCATCTGCTTTGGGAATAAACTGAATTGGTCGTGTATTGACCATAAATCATATGAACTGGCACGAAAATGGTTTACAATTTGAATATCTCCCAGCACACCCCAGTATTATACATGAGGGTACTACAGAACACTCTACATCCTTGATTCACGCAGTGGAATAGAAAATACTAATAAAAATAGTTTACTTTCTAGATCCCTTGTTTTGAAAACATGATTTAGCAATGATTTGGAACTTCCCTCTCTTTCCGTTTACGTGCATTCTATTATTAAAGCTTCATATTGTGTGGATAAAATGATAACTCTCTTGTTAGTTTTGAGAGCATGTGCTTTAGTATAAAATGCATAATACGTGTACAAATTATTTCTCGTTTAGAATTGATTTACCTATCTGAAGTAGATTGAAGGTATTGCATTCAGGTATATGGTATAGTGTACATAGGTTGTGTATTTATGGTTCATACATGACCAATTAATAATAATTCAATGTTGTTTTGAATTCTTTCTGCAGTTATTTTTTAGCTTTTTAATATTTTCGTTACTGGTTATATAAACCTGTGATATTCCAAAATAAACAGTTTTCCATGGTATGAGAGTCCGCAACATTTGTTACTGGGAAATATTATAGTGTATAAACATGAAGGTTCAACATAAAATTGTATTTTTAGTGAGCATGGCTATTATATTAACTTCCTAAAATAACTAAACTTCATACTTGATAAGTATTTGTATGGAATCGAAATGCATATATGCTATCACTTTATATAACTTAACCACAAAGTTATTTTCTATTTTTGTCAACAACAACAACATTGTCGAAAGAAAGGAACTTATATTAAACTTTGAAAGTGACCTAATTTTGATCTTTCTTTGATCTTAAAATTCGAACGTTTCTGTAGTCGTAACTTTTAAATTGGTTCATAAGTATCCTTCTAGAGAGACTTGACCTGCTCAAATCTCCAAACTGGTAATCATTCTTTCCTGTTTCCACTTTTACGAGCGATAAGGTCCAGACAAACATACTGTTGAATTGTACCGAAAGAAGAAAGAAACGTATTTTTAAGTTTTTTTTGTATGGTTTCTATTTCCAGCAAACATTTCTAAGGAAATAGCTCATTCTAAATACGTAGGTGCTACGTAGTACTATGTATCATAGGTACTATACTATTACTAAAACTTTTTATTATTATTCGAGTATATAGATACTGTAAGCATTTACTTTACTTTGTAAAAGCATCATTATTGTAAATTTTCAAGGAATATCTTCTTTGTTATAATAAAAATTATGGTGACCGAACTGCATATTTTATAACATTCTGTCTAAATTCATTAATAAATACTCAAAAAATACACGGCGATTATAAAGTCGGGAAACTTTTGATTTGTGTCTTATTACTGAAAATATAAGCAAAAACTGACATGCACATGTAGACATTTAAAAAACAAGATGTTAAAAATTTACAACGTTTCGGATATTTTCGTTTATAAAGCTATAAAGTTGAAAATGTTTATAATGATCTTGAATGTATCATTCGAAATATTAAATAAATCGATCCGGTACGTGAGTAATAATTTTTTTCCAAGTTGAAGAAATGATTATATACTAAGAAAGGAATTACATTCTTCGAAAATTTATTGTCCAATTTACTGGATGGATGTTACTGAAGTTTGTAGACTGTTTTATGTATTTTATAATTATGTGAATGCAGTTCGACACAGAAAATAGAAGCCTTCTAAATTTTGAAATACAAATTTCCTCAACATAGCAAGTAATTCAATAAGCTGTTACAATTGGAGGAAGAAAATGACGTCTGTTTAAGCAAAATTTTATAACTTCTTTCATTCTGAAATAAACACCACGATCTTGCGACTTCATTCTTACGATTATACCAAATATCTTTATGTAATATTGTCTGCTTAGGTAAGGAAAGTCATATAATAATGAAAATAAGTAATCAAAATTGATACAGTAGTTACTCTGGATATGTGATATATCAATTAATTTACAAAAAATATAAATGACCAAATTACAATATCATAATTTACCCTTACACTTCCTTACCATCCCGAAAGGAAGAATGACCTCCAAATATACTTCATTAGTAACTTCTTAGAATTAATTCGATGACATTTTACATTGTCACAGAGATTTCCTCTTAACCTGTCATATATGTCACATGTACCTATCGCTTTTTACATTGTGATAATTGCAAAGGGATTTAAACCATTCATTTGACTGTTTCAATTCATTAGTATTTGTAAGATAAAGAAGCTTTCTAACTCACACTCCGTGGTCACAATACATTAAGAAGAAAATGGAGAAATCCCCGGCCATAGGAAATTGGATTCACTCCATGGAGTTCAAAAGAGGTTCGATAATAAGCGAACTTTACTCGCGAGATTCTATCATTTTATATTTCGTACCCATGATGCAGTGAAATGTCGAAAATGTAATTTTAATCGTTTCTAAAACGAGTGTTTAGATTTTGTTTAATTCTCTACAATTTCGCGTTATTACCACTGAATATGATAAACAGGCAAGGATAAGATTTTCTACTAAAACGGTAGTAAGTGTATCACCTTTACATTTATAATACTAAATTATGACTATGATTATGGCATATTATAATCATAATATTGTATAATATATATTACATATATATCGGACGATAAATAATAAAGATGAAATGCTATATTCTTACTCGAATTTTAGTTGACACATATTTCTGCGTTTATTTTGTCAATAATTACTCTTCAAAGGTTTCCACTGGAAGCAGCAGAACATTAAAAAGTAAACAACAATGAATTCAATGTTGTGCACAAAAGAGACGTTGACAGCCGAGAGTAATGAGCTGACATGGACATACTATATCATATAAATAAATTAACAACTCTGGAAAGGAGAAAAGTTACTTTTATTTCTTGCCTTATACACTTATTTTTTATCTTTACTTTTGAGCCAAATAAAATCTATATACGCATATCACAACATTGTAGTAAATTTATCATTCAGCATATTCTACTTTTTGGTCAGTGATATTACATTATAATAAGTTAAGCCAGACAAAATGTCCAATAGTTTGAACAAATCTATAACCATACCTATTCTGACGTATACATTAGATAATTTCTACGGTATAACAACTACAGCTTCTGGATTCAGATACACCGCAGGTTTGAATTTTAAAGTTACTGTCAGATTAGATCAACCAGCAGAAATCAATTTTACAGCTATTCTGACTATTACAAATATATACATAAGTTTTCCTTGATCACTTTACTTACAAAAAAAACTTGATACCGACTAAACTTAACTTACAAATGAAACGTTGAATTATATAAATGGGTAAATAATATCGCTATTTCAGTATAAGCAGTATAGCAATTCAAACAATCAAAATATTTGCAATTACTACTGATGACGTTAATACAGCGAAACTTGTTTAACCAATTATAACAACCCTTTCATGTGGAAGATGCGTTTACAGTTACACCAAGTTTATCGAAGTTACTTCCGTGATGTCCTACGCATTTACCACTCCATTCTTCAAGTTTATTGATGGATTAGTTCTCTGTTTTTCTTATTGGTTACACCTTTATATCAGCATGGCGAAGAATATTGCTCAAAATAAACTTGTCTAATATTTTCCAGTTTCATTTATTGCAATGTAAATTATTAAAGACTGCTTTGATTGATATGATATGTTCATAAGAAAGAAAGAAAAAGTGTGGAGGAGATGAGAGCGATTCGATTAATTTAAAAAGGAGTGTAAAGTGTGTCCATTAACTTCAATTTTTATTCTAAGCAATAAATATTAGTATAGAAACTTGAAAAGAGTGATTTAAGGCAATGTATATTTTTCTCCAAAAACACTTACTGAATTAGGGAGTTTAAATAAGTAACTTTGAAATCATCAGAACCTCTATTTTTCAACATGGCTTCAAACTTATAATATTCGTTTGTTATCATTTTACTTCTAATATTGTGTACTGTATATACTGATCGTAAGGATTTTGACTTTATGTAATAAGTGAAATCTCTCATCCAGGTGTTACTATGTATTTTTTAATTCACGCTGTATAGTCTACTTATTACTAATTCAGCAATTGACATCAATGTGCTGACTAAGAAATAAAAAAGAGTCATATGCCGTATCTGAAATTATTAATATTGGTTGTTACAGGAGATGTAGATTTAGGTGAGAATACTACGGTATTTCACCCAAATAAGAGAAGATATTGAACCTGTATAATTATCATTATATCCAATAACATCGAGTCAGTAGATACGGTAATTGGTAATGTTATTTGATATTCAGTCACATCAGACATTGTTCATATACCTGATATAATTCTACACTTTTACAATTGCCATTTCCATAAATGAATAATATTTGAATAATTAATCACTATCGTCAGGTACATTGTGTAGATGAGTATTTTTAACATTACCATATTTTTAACATCACAATTAATATTCAGCATATTATAAATTATAATATTTCTATAACGTAAACTTACGTTCTCAACAGAATCGAATATTATTATTTTAGCTGTGTCGTATATTCAACGTGTTGAACAATGGAACAAACATTCGCTGTTCGTAAGTCTTTTTCATATTAATTATATTTCACTTTCGGCCAAAGAGAACGCGTTGTTAGGCTTATATAATATATTAAATCTCTCAATCTATAAAGTCAAATTTATAATAAATCTTCCTTATTAATGACGTTATTCAATTTAGTTATGGCAACGTTGGGGAAATTTGAAAATATTGCTGTGCCTTATTCAAGATCAAAAGTGAAGTATAATTGAAGTGAAACTGGGTAATGGTATAGTATAGCGTTAAGTTTTTACCTTAAATTGGGTTATTTTTAATAGTTTATCCCCACCCGAAATACGATGCTATTCACTGACTTTCAGTTATAAGTATGTAATATTACCTGAGCTGACATCATGGTTCATGGGGGTATATAATTATGGAGTTTGTTCTGGTCCCCAAACCATTGGACTTTATGGTTGCTCCTATATATAAGAAGGGCTACTTTTTATAATTTATAAATTGGCTATTCCAATCTTTGTTGTATAGAAAATTAAGAGAGGCTGATGCATTATTATTGCTAACAATAATAAAATTTGACTGTAAATGCTAAATTAAGTTTCGTCCTCAAGATTTTCTGAATTTTAAATGTTTTTCTTTTAATTCTCTATATTTAAAACTAAACAAAATTTCCCAACAGTAACTTATATTGTAAACATCATAATGTTTTTTTAATAACCATAATATCGTATTATAACTAAGGAAATATAATTATTTATTGCGATTATACCAATAGCATCCTCCATGAAAGAAACCCACATGATCTATTGAAACCACCGATTTGCATGCTGACATCACACATATTCAATAATTCTCAATATCGAATTTTGTTTCTGTCATCGTAGAAGGAAACTTTTGATGATGTATGCTTGAAGTCCGCCGTATAAGTGGTTTTCGATAAAATTGCTTGGGATCTCTTTCACAATATTTGGAGTTCATTTTGAAAATGAAATTGATTGTCTACGAAAAGTAAGTATCGTTTGCAATCGTATAATGTTAATTGATATTCTATATGTAACTGATTGTAATTACCGATTGAAGATTTATGTGCTGTCTCAATATCTTTGTAAATATTTGCTTCCAAATTATCAGAACATTTCCTGTCTATATACCAACTACATATATATAGTAAATGAATTTGAAGTAGTGAAATATATAGATGAAAGAATGAAGATTGCTGTAGATAGATTGAATAAAAGCATTTTAGCAGAGAAGAGTGATGTTTAATTTTAATTACTGTGCAGATTGTTGTTTCTTTAATTGGTATTTTATATATACTGTTACAGTAAAGAGCAATAGATTCAAGCATATGACGAAACAACTGTAGAAACGATTTATTTGACAGTTACAATTATGTGAAATATGTTATTTTATTTCTGTTATCGTATAACGAAATCCTCCTTATTTCAATTCGAGTAATACCAGAATTGTTTTTCGTAATTAAAATAACTGCAGAATGATTATATTCGCGGATACGTTTCAACAGAATATTTAAAATGGGAACAATTTATTAATATTTTGCACTGCGATCAAAATATATATTTTGTATATTATTTAATCCTGGCTTCTATTATCCCATATAGTTTTGCAGAATAGTGGTTTCTGAGTGAAAAATATAATTAGTAATAACGACAATAATATTTTACTATTTTATTGTTATTTGTTAGTAATGATTATAATTATTATACATATAATGTTATATTTTCGAGACTTGCAATATGCCACAAAAAAGGAAATAATATTGTTATCCAAAATTAACTTCTGGGTATAGTTTAAAAAGTTTTGAAACTTTAATTTTGTAGTAATAATCAAAAATATCGAATATATATGACATTGCATAAATTTAATATAATGTGACGTAAATTGTACAAATAATATTTAATAATGCAACGTCACAAAATGTGCTACAACAAGTTACAACAGTACAACACGATCGTATACTTTCTGAATGAGTAAATGATTTTTTTCATTTTATTTAATACTCAGTATATCACTGTAGATTTTGAGATTTACAGCTTTTAATTATTGTGAAGATGTATTATTTTCTTAACTTTGTACGAAGAAAGAATGTACAAAACTATAAATGAATATAAAGTTAGTCGGAAATCGTATAGGTTATACCTTGTGAAATTACCTGATGAGTATAGTGGTCGCAATATCTAGTGCTGAGATGTGAAATAGAGGCTAATGAATAATAACAGTCGTGCTGTGTATATAATCTCCTTTCTCTGAACTCACTAAATATTAGGAGCACTATACGAGATTAAATGGACTGAAGTATGAAGTTTCATTGTAGCGGTAAACACAATTGTAAATATTTTAAAGTGTACCAGTCAACATTGAAAGTTCATTGTCTTATGCAGTAGAATCGGAATTTCTGACATTTTCCACTTCATATTTTTCAGAGTTGCTGTGGGATAGTTTCCATATTTGAGTCGTAATATAGCTAGAAGTAAACTGAGAAGTTGAACCAATATTTTTCTTATCTATTAATTTTGTGCAAGACTTTTGCCGTAGTGATACGTAATACTAAATTTAATTACACATCTACGTTATGTGAATTTAAACTAAATACCCAATATTACAATACAAGCAAAGTAAATAATTATTCACATCATTTCACTGATGAAAATTAAAAAAAAATTCGAAACAAAGAAATGTTAACACCAAAATGATTAATTTTATGGATGACATTCAACACATATAGAATGTTAAAATGGAATAGCCACAACACAATAAAAATACGTAACAAACAAAACAATATTCAACACTAGAATAAAATAAAATTTCCCAATCTACGAAAATTCAATTACAGAACTTTCAATGTAACTGGTTAAATTAGGATTAAATTGAAAGAGTTAGAGTGAAAGCTTGCATTCACTAATTAAAGCAAACTTAATTAATGAGAATGAGTAAATAATCTTACCTGGCTTATTGATGCGACTATGGGAAACTTTCAAAACGGCAATGAGACCAAGTTACTTTTGCATTCTTATAAATACGCGGGAATGATTGAGTTTCCATTGCGTCGATGTTGGCTTCCCACTCTCCACATGACGTCACAGGAGTCCTAGCCAATCACGTTGAACAATGCTTTTTTGTTTTAATACTCCTCTGCCGAAAATTGGCACACGCATTTGTTATGTATATGAGAAGTGAGTATTAAATTGATGTCAAAGTAGAAAAATGATTTTGTTTTTCTTTTTCATTGTTTCCGTAAAAAATCATATGCTGAGCGACATTTCAGAGTTGAAATATTGAAAAATAGTTACAGGAAATTGGATGAAATATACGAAATTTGAATATGGATTTTTCTATATTTCTCTTTTTCTTTTCTTTCTCGGAGTAATACAGTTAATATATTACGTAATATTTTTTGGATGAATGAAAATAAAACTCAAAAGTGTTGAATAATGTGCATTTATGAAATACGTAAATAATATTAGACCAACATAACTTTGGTATTTGCTAATTTTCTTTCATTTCTTAATGAATAATATTTAAATAACGGTACAGTCTATTGGTATAATCTGTTTTATATTAATACATATCCTTTAGTATTATTTTGAAATCAGTATCGTTATTTAGGCATGCTCCCCTGAGATTTGACTTTTGAGAAAAAATTAAGAGAAAAAAAGGAGAAGGAAAAAATTAAGAAAAAAAGTGAAAAGGTCTTTTAGAATATAGCTAAATTTTCGTTAAAAAAAGCAAAAAACTTACAAAATATAAAAAAAATTAATAAAAAACGTAAACAATGGCTTAAAATAGGTGATTTTAGTACATGCAAAATACAAAAATTTCGCATAGTAATTTTCTTTCACTATCAATTTGCCCCCTCCACTGGCTTGTTTGAAATTATTTTAATGTGGATGCATATACTAATTCCTTCGTAGTACAGGATCACTGAAAAACTAAAATAATGTCATTACGTAAGATGTGTACACGACATAACCCATTGCAAATAATTGGATAAAGAAAAGACAATTACATTCGTATTTTTCATGAGAACTATGAGATTTTTGAGGTATTCTATCTTGTTAGTTTCTATTTTCTAACTATAACTTACGTACATGTTTTTATAAGATGACAGTGCATCATCAAAAGAAGGGAAAATATAACGTAGGATAATACTGTAACTAACAATGATTTCAGTTATTAACGAACTAAATATATTCAAATTTGTTTGTGCTACGATTGATAAATCCATAACAATGTTAATATTTCAGTGAAGATCCTACAATATTTATAATGTCACCATAATTATACACTTTGTAATTGTTAATTTAGGTTTTATATTTGCTCCTACTGAATGAAACATTATAATTAATTTCTTTCAGATGAAAGTGAAAATCTGAAGATAGGTTTTGATCAGTTGATTGTTTCAGAACATTCCATAAACTTCAACAGTTGTAATAAATATATTGTAATTTTGATATTGGAATGAAATATTTTAATTTCAATTTATTACAATTTTGTTCTTAGAATAACTCTAAGTCTATTGAATAGGAAACTTAATTATTCTGTTTATTTCAAATAACATTATGAACTTCAGAGTCATTATCTTAATTTACACAATTATAATTTTGTGTTGCGGTTCCAATATATAAATTAAAATTTGTAAAGGTTAGGATTTATGTGAAATACGATCTCAATAATTCCCAAGATAAACCCAGATGTTTTGAAATTTAATTTTAGAGCTTTTAATTTGTTATTATATAACCGAGGCATATTAATGATATTGGTTGATGGTTGGATTTTTTTGTTTCAATGAGTAGTATATGTGAACAAACCGCCTTTAAATTATTGGTCTTACTTTTACTTGACCAAGCAGCAGTACTGTCTTCTGCCTTCTGGTATATGTAACTTTCAGTATTCTACTATACGCTTTCGTATAGATCTATGCAAGCGAAAAGCACAGCATTATTATTTCAAAGGGGGAAAACATTTTGAAATAGGAGGACGTGTACAATAATACATGTTCTTAAGCTTTTTTTTACACAAAAAATACTATCAATTTGGTATTAATATAGCTAATGGAATAAAAATGTAAAAGGACAAGTGCTGCTATTTTGTATTTTTATTTTGAAGTGTTTATTTGTTAATTTGTAGCTTCTTCTCCATGCAGTTCCAGATGCTCGTCTATCACTACTCGGCTACTCCTTAACGTATATAATGCTGGTACTTTTCTTTTCACTATTTCCGTTATTATTTGATAGAGAGAATATATGTTTATTTACGTACTCTGTTTACCATACGTAGTAAATTGACAGATACCACAGAATAGCAATATCAACTTAATTACAATAACATATTTTCAAATTTGTGTTTTAGTGTGTATATAGTTGTGCAGAATGTGGATGGAATCCTTCAGCACACTCATAACTATTTCTTGAACTTGTTTCTTTTGCAGGTCAGATCTTTTTATAAATTTCTTCATGAAAAAATTAGTGATCGTTCTACGCATAATCCATTAACCTCTACACTGTTTAAATTGTAGTTTTCAATAAAATATGGGCAGTGGAATTGTAATGTAGTTGTTTCTCTTCATGCACTCTCACAGCTTGTTCTAGGTCATCTTCAAATGTGATGACAGGACCTATAGTCCGTTTCACATGAATTATACTCCACTTTTGGATCTTTTAAGATGTGTTACTTTGCTCCTGTTTCTAAAAAATTCCACAAATATAAAACTAAATTTCGATATCTTTTGTATTACCAATACCCTATATTCATTAATTAAGTTATGATAAATATTGACAGAACAGTGAATTCTCCAAAATCAAAAGTGGAGTAT
>JAQIWE010002255.1:0-13602 GCA_034698565.1 Campodea plusiochaeta | reverse complement strand
ATATCAGAAAATAAGTGTTATTTCCTATATTTCACGTGCTTTCTATACCCCAAAGCACACCATTTTGGATTAGTTCAGCCACCAGGATCGCTTTTCGTACAATAGGCGAATTTCTAGATTACAAAGCACAAACAAGATTCAAACTTATTATGAAGAAATAAGAATGTAAGAATAAAACTTGAATGTTGCCAGTAGTTTAACATAATAAAAGTTAAAACTGAAATACTACATTAAAGTTAAATGATTCTATTAAACTGTAACAATTTCATCTGTGTGACGTCAGAAGTCACTTTTGCAAATTTGTAAAGTAAAATAATCGAGTAGAAATAAACCTTTTGCTCTATAACTCTTACCAAAGTGTATAGAATATAATATAGAAGAAACTGTAACTGTATAACCTAATAATTGTAATTGTTACTGCTCACTTGCTATATAAAAGCTGTCACCAGATTTTTTTTTGTTTCATCGATTTTTTTTTTTTAAATAATGATATTATTACGATAAGCATATAGAATATTTTAAACTTCCGGGATAGCAAACGTAATAACTATGATACTGGCATTTATTTACTAACTTGCTTTATAGTTCACTTTCAAATATAAGACTCGAAATTACTGTAACTACAAATATTGTAAACGGTTCAATATATTATTAATAATTTTTATAAGCTTATTGTAAAGCTGATTAATAGACTTCCATTACGCAATTATATGCCGTGAATATTATAATTATATCGGATATTGTTAGTTCACCATTTGTGATGAAAGCAGATAAAAGTGCTCTACTTAAATTCTTATTTAAAGTAAATTAACAACAGTTTAAACCTGTATTTTTTTCAGCGGGAAGCATCTTTTCCAACACACATATCCCATTTAACTTTCTTTGTCCTTTTTTGTATTCGTTTTCCCTAAAGACCGTTATGCTGTGTTGGAAAAGATGGTTTCCCGCTAGGAAAAAAATATAAATTGTTAATCACCACTTCCTGCAAATCCGAATATCTTCATATAACCTAAATAAAAATAAGGATTTATTTCACCAACCTTGTCCTCATAATGTGAAAAACAAAAAATAATAAATCTTCCCATATTATCTTTATAATAGGGTTACCATATTTGCGTTTCATAAAAGTCTCATTTCTTCTATAGAGGAAATCGATGTCGAAGACCTTCCGACGAAGAAAATTTTGATATTTATATTGAAAAAGTACCCATTTTTGTCACTAGTTTCCACTAATATTCTGACAACTATTTTTGACTTTTCATAACAATAACTATGATTTCTTTTTTAAATAAATAGTGTCTCTAGCATCAGTCACCCACTTCCTCCCAATCTGTCTCTGCAATGGCTTGTACGACCAAAATAAATTTAGAACATTTTGAGGCAAAAATTATTATTTTAGCTAGATTTCTTTTTTCTTAAATTCATTAATTTTTGTTATGTTAGCTAATGAAGGTTGATGTTGAATGTTATGTTACCGCAATAGCGTACGAGGGATGATTTTTTTCTTTAAAAAGTTTTGACAACAGTTTTCCTTACATGAATATATTTTTTTTATTTAAAGATGAATTACCACTTCTTGCAAATCAGAATACTGAATAACTTCATGTAATCTAAACATAAATAAGAATTTCAATAACGTAATATTTTTCACATTATAAAATCAACTCGATCAACCTTGTCCTCATATAATAATAAGGACAGCAAAAAATAATAAATCTTCCCATATACTATTATGTATTGCATATGAAATAACCCACCGGAAACTCTTATGGGATAATGATGTTATATGTTCACTAAACCTAAATTTCATGTTGTTTTGTGAGAATTATTTATTACAATTCTTGTTCCGCCAAACGTGAATGTAGTACGGTTGGAAGTGAGTTTAGTATGTTATTCGTTTAGTTTTGGTACAGTTTTAGAGTTGCAAGTACCTTTAGAAATGTAATTATTTTTACTTCAAACACGAGTGGTTGGGTTGCTGTCGAACTGTAATAAAATGCAAACCTTATTATTATTATAAATTTTCTAGAGTCGGGATATTTCTATATAAATAATGGAGAAACTCTATTTCGAACAGGTCTAGTATTATTTCCACTTCATTCAATTCAAGATTAAGAGTTGTTAGTACAATTTGAATGTATTTTAGTTACTTTTAAACTTAATCACGAAATACTGAAGAGTCGAATTAGTTTTAGGCTTTACACATTAGCCCAAAAAGAAAACCGCCTTTATCAAGAAGTAATGGACTTCAAAAAGTTTTTAATTTATAGTATTGACACATAATTTAAAAGAAGATAATAGTTGTTATTTGATTACAAAGAAGCATAATTTATTTTTCTTTCAACAAATTTGTGCTTATTGGAGTATATGACATTAAATATAAATTAAACTAATTTATTTTTCTTTAATCTGCTGAGAAAAATAACATTTAAATACCATAATTTTAATTTTTTCAACGAGATTGAAATTTTATAAGAGATTTTAACTAACATAATTTACTCCAAATAATATACTTCTTGTTATTTCTTCTTACCTCATATCTATTATTTTTAAGAATTATTTTTCAGTATTTTTTGTATACTACAATTGTATCTGAACAAAATCATCTGCCGAGAAGACTGAATAAAACAAGAAAGGAAGAAATTGTAAAAAGCAAAATGATGGCATATTTTTCACACATGGTGATTTTCTGTTTTAAGTAGAGTGAAAATTTTTGTGGAATAAGAAAAGTAAAAAAGGGAATTTTGTAAACAGTAGCAGGAGTTTTGTTTTCATTTGTTTAAATTATTCAAATAGACTATATTGTAATTTATTTTCGGTGTGAGCCAAATAATATTTTGTGTTTATTGTGATTCACTATTGTATTTTCGTATAAGTAGGTGTTATTCAACAAACTGACAGTAGAGAACTGAATGAATATTAACAAACAATGATTCTTCGTAATAAAATAATCTATTATAAAAAAAATTGGAGTATTTTTAGAGGGTTATTATGCGTAGTATCAATGATTTACATAATGTTTAGAATAACCGCGAGGATCATCTCATCATTAAGAAAGTGCTCTGTAATTTATTTATTCCAATTATGCTTATTTCTTCTGAGTGAGACGGATTCATCCATATTTTAAATAGTGTGTTTTACGTTATATATACGAATAAAAACAGCAATTTCTGTCAATATTTCTGCAAAGAACCTTTCCTAGTATCGTTTGCTGTTAATAAGAATTCAAATTCAGTGATTTATACTACACTTGTAAAACTTGAAAAATCAGGAATATGAAGGCACAACACTTACTTCAAAGGTCAAAAATACCTTATATATTTATATGATTACTTTGATAACTAGTTAAATAATATAATAATCTATTATGTACTAGTAATATTAATGTAGGTTTACGGTAACTTACCTTATCAGTTTAAAATTTTCAACATTTTATCGTAAACAAAACTAAGGGATATCTTTTTAAATAATGGTTATAGTATATTTTCTGTGATCATAGACCATTATGGCATTATTCTAAATGTCCTTTAAGCCCACATTTCAGCAAATATTAATAGCTTTAGTTTTATACAGTCTATTTCACAAGAAATAAACTTCAGATTTGACACTGAATGATGCCTTGTTTATGTAAAACTTCCTAAATTTTTTAAATTTGACATGGCTAAGTTGAAGAATAATATTGATATGCCATGTTTAAATTTAACTTTAAAATATGAACAATTTTAAATATATAAGCACTATGAGCTGTTGCCTATAAATGAAAGTAGAGTAGGCCTACATTCATGTGAAATAGATGCTATAAATTTTAACAGTTTCCTTTTTCCCATTGTTTGTTAGGAGTCTCAAGTTTGTCATAAATAAGTAATGAACACATTTTTCTTGTAATCTGGTAGAAGGCAGAAATGACAAGACAGTTTGAACAAAATTTATTTGTCATGAAATATAATTGATCTTTTCTGTATTCAACAAATAGCCAGCGAGAAATGATTTTGGATTTATTTAATCAGAATAAAACAATCATTAAAATCTACTTTGAGTGTCAGTAACGTGAGACTTATATTTATTTAGACTATCAAAACTCAAAATGAGCAAACAATAAGACAAAATTAGTTCATGTTACATCTGAGAGGCATGGATTCAATAATATTCAAATTTGGTTGTGTCACGATTGGTAAATCCATAAATGAAACAAAATCTTTGTGAATATTTCAGCGAAGATCCTTAACTTTTATCAAGACAGTATAATTTATAAGCTGTTTGTTTCTGCATATACATTATATTAATTTCAGCATACAAAAAGTTCTGTTAACTTGGGAAACTGACTCATATTCTTGTTGTAACCCTTCAGCATTACATTATACTCACTGGTATAAGACCCAAACTTTCTCTTCCTATTTTTGTAACTTCTTTGTTGTTTAAAAAACTGACATGGAAAACAGTGTATTGGGGTTTTCAGTAGAGAAAAAATTCCCAATAGAATCTTATACAGGTGCACCAACTATACTATAGTATATTGCTCTCTTTTAAGTAATTTGTGATGATGAAAGTAATTATATAGTTGGACATGCACCATCTCTTAGATACTCTATTGGATTGTTGGTAGCTGGTTTGTTTCTATGTGTGTCTGAGGCGCAGTGGTTAACTCACCAGCCTCAGAAAGCTTGAACATGAGTTCGAGTCTCACTGGAATGACAGGATGCAAGAGAATTTTTCCTCATTATTAATTCATAAGGTTTATGTCTATCTATTTCCTTTTATTGTATTTAATTCCATTACATGCTGTAATAATTATGTATTTTAATTATTTGTGAGTTAATAGCAGCATATTTCTTTCTTAGGAGTTCCAATAGCTGGTTATCGCAAAGAAGAAGACTTTGACTCTGAATCATCAAGTGACGAAAATATGGAAGATGAACAATATACAAATCGTAAGAAATAGTTTATTATTCACATATAGGCCGGAATTCTGCACGGTATCATAACTTACAAGAGATTCGTGATGTATCTCTCATATCGCTAACAGACTCTAATAACTTATGAGAGTTTGTGATTTGTAATTATTCCTAGTTGTTCGTTGGAATGATCCTGTAATTCAAAGTATTCAGCACTACACCTTCTATGAATTCAAAGATTGTCTCTGTCTGAAACCCGGTCGAAGTACAACGCATAAATGTAGTAGTAGTAATGTAGTAGTCTGTCAGACAAATCGAAAGGATTTCTCCGATCTCTGAACATTCTTTCGCGAGCTAAATTGCGAGCAACAACAGCGAGAAACTGAAATATCGGTGCCCTCTTTTTGTCTAATAACTCAGTACGAGACAAAAAAAACTATCGTAAGATAGGAGAGAGATTTATGATTCGGAGGTGGCTAGTCTATGAGTATCTGCACTCATAAATACCAACAGGATTCATGTTTTGCTGTGACGTCAAACTTAACAGAGAAACGTCACAACTTAAGAGAGTCGTAAAGTTATGAGACCATGCAGGATACCGGCCTTAACTTACTTTACAAGGGTGATCATGTCAGCTTCAGTGCACAGATTAAAATGTTACGTATAGTTATTTTTTGGGAATATGAAAATTTAACATCAGTCATGGAAGATTATATAAAAGCTCTCGGCATTCTTTTAATTCTATCTGAAATTCTGTTTGGTCTTTATTTTATTCATGTTAAAATATAATTATAATTTTCAGAGCATTTTGAAATTTCCACTTATAAATAAAGAAACGAAGAATTATATTATAAATATAAAAAAGCCTATATTGTATTATAAATAAAAAAACATTTATAAGTAATAATCAAAATAGGCTTAGCATTATAATGTTGAAAAATGGAAGTTTACGAAAATATTGAAATGCTAAAACAAAAATTCAATCACTTCTTGCTGTATTTATGATACTACTTTCATTTCCTTGAAAATGATAAAATTAAGAATCATTGCAATATGCCAATATGACTGGTTTTAATTATTATAATTTCCTCTTTTTTTCAGAATGGCTAAGATTAAAAGAAGAGTTTTTGACTGAAATCCTTCCTAAACTAGATCAGTATGATTTACCACAAGAGAAAAAAGAATTCTTTCTGCAATTGGCAACACAATACAGTAAGTCAAGTCAAAGTCAAAAGTATTTATTATTCTTAAAGTAACATGAGGCCAGTGGCCCATTGTATACAAAGTATAAACATATGAAAAATAGATAGAGAAAATGTTGAGAATTATTATACAAAATATTCAATTAAAATATGTAATTGAATTAATGTGAAAAATAATCTGTGAACAGAGAGATGGAAAAGAATTTAACAACAAAAATCATGGCAAACCAAATTATGGAAAACAAAACAAAGATGGTCTCGAACTAACAATAAAATAACCTTCATAGTTTTATAACAAAAAAATAACAGCCTGGTATGTTACCCTTGCCTGCTGATTATAATTAGGGGGTTGTGGGAGCGCAGCGACATCGGCGCACCGAAGGCCAATGCCGCGAGCGTACGAAGGCATTGTGTACACTGTCAAGTGCAGGTTCAATTTTACGAACGCGCTCATCAATCACTTTTCCAAGATGGCTTCGTATTTGAACTTTTCATACCACAACTTCTAACATAAAACTAGTGATTTATAACAATGTAAGTTACAAATCAAAATGTTGTCATGCTCACAATTATTTGTTCATAATACAGTATCATTTTCACTAAAAACAAAATTCGTAGTGCACTTACTAAGACCCTTACCTTTTCCGAATTATTTCCTTGTTTTTTTTACAAACAATCGTCTTGATGTATCTGGAAGATTAGTAGGCTACAATTCACTTTGCAATTACTGTTTTTAAGGAAAACGAGATAAATTTAAAAGCTGACTTTGGTCAAGCACAGTAGTGAACAGTGTTTAGGCTGCAGATTAATAGCACAGTATTGTCTGGTATCTTACCCTTGCCTGGAGATTATGATTAGGAAGTGTGGGAGCTCAGCGATTGTTACGTGCGTCGTCTGTGCAGCCCCGAACATACATGAAGGGTTGAATCCAATTCCGACTGCAAACAAATGGTACTAATTTAGCCTTTGTTCATGTTGTCATTTTAGTATGTGTCTACATTTTTTGGAAAGCGCAACTTTATAGATACTATTAAAGTATTATTCCTGAAAATAGGCTAGCTATTATTCGTTCATGTTTACAAAAGTACATTTGAATTGTTGTGGTATAACTGCACTTTAGCAATAAAAGATACTTGCCTCCTTAAAATTGCAAATTATGTGTTTGCAGAAATGGGGACAGAAAAGACCCCGTTATACTACGCCTACTTCATCCTCTCTAGTTTTCTTATGTTATTCCAAATCAGGCTACATGTGGTCAGGTTAGGTTAATTTATTGCATCAGTAAGGTTTGAATTATCCACTCTGATAGGTCAGCCTCATTCTTGAATAGGTTAATTTCCATTCTCAGATCGATCACTCTCCAGTCTAGGAGGTCAAGGTCTCAAAAACACAAAATTGCTAAAGTGTAGTTTTACCAAGTCCTATGACTAGAGTCTAGAGACATAAGGCTAGTTTGTTTCGATGGGCATGCTGCACGCAGTTTGAGCATAGAATAGGCTACGTACTTCTAGCAGCTATATTTACTCACCAAACAGACATTATTGTCAATGATAAACTGCTTGAAATTGTTATTGTGTCTCCACTTTCTCACTTAGAAAATTATCTCCAGTTCATCTAAAAATATCGCACTTTTAGTCGCCTTTAGTCAGGGATGCAAATAACTAGTCAAAAATGCAATATCGGAAAATTGCTCAATGAAAGTCGGAAACTTAAAATATGAACATGATTGAATAGCTTAGTGAAATACGCTTGAAATGATGTAAAATACGTCTTGGTACGGTAATTGGTGAGCAAATGACGTGGTTTAGAAAATTTTGTAAATTCTGAAGCCGAAATATATCTTCCGTTGTAAATACCATACTTTACCAAACATACAAGATGTGTCTTTCAAACTCATGGTCATTTATGATATAAGATGTTAAAATGCTTGTTATTGGTACCATTTTGTTCGTTTTTCAGAGAGCTTTCCAAACAAATGAAGTGTTGATCATTTGTTCCAGCCATTACGAAGTAATATTAAAAAATATGGAAGTATTTTGTGATTGTTAATTCGGAGGTTGGCAAATCGAAACTCATTCGCAATCAAAATCAAAGCTGAAAAAATGCTTCAGCATATTCAAATTCTTCAAAATTACAATTTATTTTAATTTTTACGTATGATTACAAAGCAAAATTAACAAATATACTTTAAGAAAAAAAGAACAATTCTTGTGAAATTAACTGATTTCAATGGTGTTTCTGTGAGGTGTGAGCAAAGATGAACTCTCGAGAAACTACAGTGCATTGTACACTGGCTCATAACTTTTTGAACTGGCTCCTAAAATTTTAATTGCTATTTACACTCCTGGCTTTTATTCACAATTCTTACCTCAAAGTTAAATTTCATTCAATTTGTAACTACTAAAACAAGTTAAAACATCATATTTTTTAAGTTTTAGTTACAAAATACAACATATTCAAATGTAATCAAGTCCGCCATGTTCTTGCTCATGTTTTACACATGCTCTGGAGTTCGGGTAAAAATAATAAACAACCAGTAAGCCCATAAAATCAAACAGACAAATTTTCGCAACTAAACAAACAAAAATGCTTACTACTTTTACAATTTCGAGCAGCGAAACAGATGGACCTATAGATATATTTTATACAAGATCTTAAGGACCTATTCTCGTTAGCATAGTTTGACAGTTTAAGCTCCCTAACAAAAGGGTGGACAATAGTCACTGTTGTTTATTATTGTAAACAAAACATTCTCCTGTCAAAATTGTCAATTTTCTAAAGTGGAATAGGTCCTTAAGATTTTGTATAGGGTATAAGTGTGTGGTGCCTGAATATCTCACACAAATGTTCCTTTTACTGGATCATTACTTTATATAAAGTATTAGAAGAGTAAGAAGACTTGCATCACCTCTGATGGTCACAAACTATATAATTAATAGTCATAAACTGCTTGCTTGCAGTGTGTGTGGTGCATAAGAAAAATTTTATTCTTTATCTCATTGCCAATAATTCATAATAATCATTGGATAGGTCTACATTATATTAGTCAGCAGAAATTTTGTTGATGCTTTTTTTAAATATTGCATCGTAACATTGGAGGAAATGTACCAAGAAATATTATCATATAATTGGATATTGAAAAAACAAACAAAATGATATCAAGAATGACCATTTTAACATTATGTCTTGAAAAATGCATGTTCAGAAGACACTTCTCGTTTTTGGTATTGACCCATACTAATATTTAAAACGAAATATATGTCTCATTTTGAAATGTAGCCTACTAAGACTTTATATAATTTTTCAGTTATAGCGTATCATATATTTTTCCTTGTTGTTTGTTGACTAGTTGATGATTGATTGGCTGCAGTTGATTGTTTTATTTGTCTGAATGACTGACACTTGTTAATGCATGGTCACTTGTATCGGATGAAAAGGGCGTAACTACAATTTTTATAATTTTGAGTTAATCAGATATTTGTTACTTTAAGGTGGGAAAAAGGTATTTATAACATTAACTCTTTTCCATTCTAAGATAGCATATGGCGTATTATGTCCTTTTTATCGTGATTTTTCACTATAAGATTATACGGAATTCTAAAATTTCCATAGAATGGAAAAGGCGTATTCCCATTTATGTTCATATTATTTTTATGCTGTTTTTCAGTTTTTGCCACTTTTTTCTCAAAAACAAGAGCTCATACCGGTACTCTACAATCCAAGTTAATTGGGATTATAAAAAGTTGATTTGGAAAAAAGTACTTTACTATATCTACAATATTCATTATGAAATATAAATAAGAGACTTACCATATGTAGTTTCATGCAAAAAGGACCAAAATTTAATTGTTGAAAACTTTTTAAAAACGGCAATATCTCAAAACTTACTTTTAGTAGTTATGTCCTGTTCATCCGAAACCAGTGAAATCCAAAATGTCTACACAAGCATGTTAATAAATTTTGAAATTTGGTAATTGTTAGATAAACTGGTAAAACATTATTTATTCCTGGTTTAGGACATCCTAATTTCTAAACTGCAGCCTGTTACTTCTCAAAGTCAGAAAATTGTAACTTTAAGGCAGACTAGATGATATTTAACAAGAATGTAAAATTAAACAGCCTTTTCTTTTTCAGGATGGATTTTCGTAATTTGTTAGAAGGGGAGTGTGGTGATGCAAATCCTTTGGTTCGTGCAGTTTCACATGTTACACAGGATAGAGGATTTCGAGATGAAGGAATTGGAGTTGGATTTGATCTCCAGAATTCTGGGAATCATCCTGAAGTACAGGTAGAACATATAGATTTCAATTAACACATTCTGTCCGATTGTGGTGTTAAGTGTTGTTTTACAAACTAATTTAGCTTATTTGTGTTTTGAATTTAACTCAAATTTTACTGCAGGAAAATACTGTTTTGGTGTTATTTGCTTTTAGGTTTGTGCCAGTTCAAAGGCAATTAGATTTCACTAGAAAAAAAAATCACCTTAAAATTAAATTGCTTAAAAATGGACTACAATTCTGGTAACTTTGAAATTGATCACAAAGCAATATTTTTAAAAAAGGATTATAATTATATAGATTCTTTTTTTTGGGGGGGGGGGGGGGTGGCTGTAATTAATAAGGAAACATCAAGAATCTTTGCAAGTTAATTTTATTATTTCATCTGAATTCTTGACATGTATCCTCACTTAGTGCTCAGAATGTTTTCCTTTTTCTATAAGATTGTAATATCTCAAAATTTATTTAAAAAACTTTGCATATCGAACTTGCAATTTCACACTCCTCTTAACATGGAATTCTTCCTATGTCGTTTTAGAGATTTTCCCAAATTGTTGACAATCTTCAGTAACTGTTCAAAAAATATTTAAAAAATATTAGAACATGCAGTGTTGGCCTAGATTAATTATTAATGCCATTCTTCATAATTATGGTCAAAGAGTATAGTGAAAAGAACTAAACTGTTTTTGTTATGATATCTGAAGTACAGGTATGGTTAAATAAAAACATAAATCATGTTTTCTTCAAAATTTAAATTTTTGAGTGACATTCTTTTTATTTCGGATTACAAATTGTGTAATACACTGTAATAGGCATATTATATTTATTCCTAAATATATTTCATAATCATGTTGATTTTATAAAAGATACATAATTATTGAAGATTGAATATTTACCATATAAATGTCAAAATTTTCAGTAAACATTTGACTAAATATCCGAGTATAATATAGTATGACACAAATTTGTTAAAGAGACTTTCCACTCTTATTTCAGATGGCTCAGGAATTCTTAGCAGAAATTCATGATCCTCGTTTGACCTCTGCTCCAACCACATTCCGTATGGATAGTTTACTTCATGAAATGCAGGCAATTGAACAAAGACAACAAGTACCACCAGTGCTTGGACCACCTGTTGCTGAATTGGCAGCTCTTGAAGGACAACAGTGGGCTGATGATTTTCATCAAGTATGAAACAATACAGTTTTTGCTTAAAATATCTTTCTAATGTTATTTTATTTTCCAGCAATGGAGTGCATATGATAAATCTGAACAACCAATTGGTAAAGAGAGGTATGTAAACTTTTTTTTCTCTTCTTCTTCAGTATCTCAGTGTATAGTTTGAATTTTGTTTTTGGTTTCTGACAATGCTATTTTTAAAGTAAAAGAAGTTGATGTTATTTGTTTCACAAAAATATAGTAACAACTGCTACTCAAGAATAAGTAATAATAAATTGTTTCCATAGGCTATTCCAATAGACTACATACATAAACATGTCTTACATGGTTTATATCCTAGTGTACACTGTACAGGAAATCAATAGTTTCATCACTGCCCTTTCAGAGAACAAAATTATAATAGGGTATGGTATAGCATTATATGTGTTATTCCTTCTACATGCATTTTAAAAACCAATTTACAATATGGTTTCCTGTTATATTATTGATGGTAAACTCATTTCATTAAAAAAATCGTATTTTAGCACATCACAAAGAAAATTCTACAATCAGTTCACAGCGGTGTAACTATGCTGGGGCAATCGGGGTGGTGCCCCTGGGCACCAGAAGAAATGTTAATATAAGGGGCACCGAACCAAGGGCGAAAAAGTTATGAAAATAAAAGGAAGAAATTATTGTACAAGAAAATAACTGTTCAGAGCCCAAAAATTGATCAAAATCCCAGTTATATTGCATAAAAAGGTAAAATTTCGGTGCTCGGGCTTATGCCCTTGCTAATGAGCTAAATATAAATTGTAATTCTTTGCAAGAAGCACATTTTTAGCAATTAAAAGTTTTTTTAATTTGCCATTTCAAAAATTAGCAATATTGTATTGTGTGTGTGGGGGCCCCATTGTAATATGTCGCCCCAGGGCCCCCACACTGTAGCTACGCCCCTGTTAATTCAAAGAACAAACTCATTTTATGAGACTTAAAGTACATTAATTTATATTATATGTGACTAGACATAACTATATACGCTAACGCTATTAATGATAGTGATCATTATGTAGACTATTGATACTGATACTGTATATTTCATGAACATTACTTCAACTTTGGACTTGCCTAATTGTTATCAGTAATGTTAAGTCAAGTTGTTTTTTACTTCATATGTTAAATTCTTCAAAATTGTAACCGAAAACTTGAAAAATAGATTGTTGAGAAATTAGTTTGTATATATAGCTGGACATGACTACTGGTAGCATAAGTTACTTATATAATATAATGCATTATTAATGCTTATCAAGTAGCTTATTTTATTTTTTATCAATAGCAGTTATAAAAAAATAATAAGGCATATAACAACAAAATAATATAATTAAGTCTATTTATAATTTTGAAATTCTAAGTATTTAATTTTGCATGTTCTAAACCATCCTTTCACTATTCCACTGATACATCATCTGTGACAAAAAAAATCAATGAAGACTACTCGCACCAATAGGCTGTTTTGAATTTCCGTTATCAAAATCTGCATCCATTTAGCCCTAGCGTTTTTTTAGAATTCTGGTATCATATGTGTTTTCCAGATATAACCTGTGTTTAAATGTGAGCACTCCTAATTTTATCTTATTTATTCCAGGGCTGACAGACAGTTGACACATCTTGAGAAAGAATATCAAATTGATCCATGGAATATTGAACCAATTACATCCAGTGTAAGTGTCTAAATTTGTGATATATTAAAGGTGTTGAAATTGCTATTAATTTGATATTAAATCCTCTAATTTTTTTCATGAATTAAAAAAAGAATGATTTAATTCCAACAAACTGTAGGTTACAGAGTTATTAACTTTTATATTCTTCCACCATGACATCATGCTGATAGAATTTTTTCTAATAGTCATATCTCGGGAACAGTGTGTTGTAACAAATGACTGTTTTTAGATGCGACCTGCAGCGAAGCGCAGAAAGCATCTATTGTCCTCGCTGTGTCTGTCCGTCCGTCTGTCGCGTGAAACAACTCCTAAACGGCTAGAGATAGGTATAGGGAAGTATATAGAAAAAATT